>BGPT01002334.1:11115-43576 GCA_003297045.1 Symbiodinium sp. clade C Y103 | reverse complement strand
TCAACCTGCATGTCAAACAAACTCCTCCAACCTGGCAACGAGTCTAACCGCGGCAGTAAACAGGTCAGGTTGCGCCGGTAGGGAAAACATGGCGGCAACCCCTCCTAACAGGTCACTGCTGTGTCTAAAGCTTAGCATGAAACATGTCAGTAAACAAGCCGGGCTGCAGGAGCCTGGCTACGAATCAGCCCTCAAAAACATGCCAAATCGTGTCGACACTAACCTGACCGTCCCTTGCAGTATGGAAAGGTTCAACAAGCGTGTCAAATCGATTCAAACATGCCATAAAACATGCCCCTACATTACGGCCCCTGTCACACAAGCGGCAGCACCAGCAGCAGCAGCAGAAACCGCAACAGCAGCAACAGCGGCAGCAGCGCTAGCAACAGCAACGGCGGACGCCCCGGCAGCAGCAGCAGCAGCAGCAGCAGCAGCAGCACCAACAGCAGCAGCAACGGCAGCAGCAGCAGCAGCAGCAGCGGCAGCCCCAGCAGCAGCAGCAGCACCTGCAGCAGCGGCAGCAGCAGCAGCAGCCGCAGCCGCAGCAGCAGCAGCGGCAGCAGAGCTGCCAAGGCAGCAACCGTGGCAACGGCAACAACCGCAGCAGCAGCAGCCCCCGCCGCAGCAGCAGTGCACTGTCGAGTTGCATGGAGCACACCCTACTGTCCGACGTCACAGCGGCGGCTCACCCGACTTTCGGCTATGCTTGCGGCACTCGCCAGGGCAGTCAGCCCCCTTCGCCGGTGAAGGATGCTGNCAACAACAACAACAACAACAACAACAACAACAACAACAACAACAACAACAACAACAACAA
This sequence comes from Symbiodinium sp. clade C Y103, assembly GCA_003297045.1. Classification (NCBI taxonomy): domain Eukaryota; class Dinophyceae; order Suessiales; family Symbiodiniaceae; genus Cladocopium; species Cladocopium sp. clade C. The sequence continues at coordinate 42,759 of BGPT01002334.1, read as the reverse complement.
CAACAACAACAACAACAAGAACAAGAACAAGAACAACAACAACAAGAACAACAAGAACAACAAGAACAACAACAACAACAACAACAACAACAACAACAACAACAACAACAACAACAACGACACCCACAGCAACAACCACAACAACAACAACAACAACAACAACGACAACAACAACCACAACAACGACAACAACACCAACAACAACAACAACAACAACAACAACAACAACAACAACAACAACAACAACAACAACAACAACAACAACAACAGCAACAACAACAACACCAACGACAACAACACCAACGACGACGACGACACCAAGAACACCCTGCAGCGCCGAAGGCAGTCAGACACGGCTAGTCTCCAACTCCGTCCTCCGTCCAACAAAGACAGAGGCGGCGCGGTCGCCGCCTGCAGACGCACCCTCCTTCCCCCGCGCGCCCTCCTCGGCAGTGGCCGCTAGCGCGGCGGCCCCGGGGCTGCCCGAAGTCTGCTACCGAGCCAAAGCGTGCAACACAAAGAAAGACGACAACAACCACGGCAAAAACAGCAACAACAACGCCAACCAGAACGCAAACAGGACGAACAACAGCAACAAGATGAAGACCAACAACAACAGCTACAACTATGCCCGCAAAAGATCTGCACATGCAACACATACACTTACAACGGCCGCCCTACCCACACCCACCACCACACCACCAACGGACCCTGGTCGCCAACGAAGGCTTCATCTCAGTCAACGTACAGCCAACATGGGTCCAGCTTGGCCCTACATACCCCTCACATAAACCCAACTTGGACCAACAGGGTGGGGCCAGCCTTGCCGGCGCCCGGCTGTCAGGCGTAAGCCTTTAAATAATCAGCTTGCCGAATCCATTGAAGTTCTCTGCGGTCCTGGTTTTCCTAATTTCCCTGGTGTCCTTCTGCTTGACTTTAAAGGCACGTCATTTCTCTCCATGTTTGATCAAAGGGCCCAGTTTTACCTGCCAGTACAGGGCTTGCTCTGTAAGGCTTGCTGCAATGCATGCTTTGCAGAGTCTACAGACTCCAAGTGAGAGAACAGTTGCGAGATTGCAAAACGACAACAGCAGAAAAACTCAATTCCCGGCCCAAGTACATGGATGATTGGATGATATCATTCTTATCTATGTGAATATAAGAGGAATAACAAAATGACTTGAAAAAAATGAATGCATATGAACGAATATAAATGAAATTAAACAAATGTACATACACATAATGTGTACATATTCGTACATATCTATTCTAGCATTGAACATGTGTTGTATTATAAGCATATATAATCACATATATGCAACATTGGATAGGTGCGTTGAACAAGTCAAACACATCACAATATCAGAGCCAATAACTTAAGTCCGAGCGGCAAGAAGAGTACTCTGCAGTGGGTGGGCGGAATCGACTTGTGGGTCAAACACCATTCCATAACCTGGCAACGTTATTGCATTGTGGAGCATGACTTGCGTGCGGCTTCCTTCATGAACTGTAATCAACAAACACTAGTATGCCGTTGTCCCGCCATGGACCTCCTCTGGCAGTTGTTCCACGGTCGTCTATCTCGGATGCAAAACAAATCTGAAAACTGGAAGCTGAACAATATGAATCTGACAGCAGGATTGCATAAACAACCAGCACTTCGAATCACCTTTAGTTAGAGTCTAAAAATGTCTAATAGTTCTCGTTCTTGTGCTTTAGCACCTTTTCAAAAGCGTGCTGAAGTTGCCATCCGGAAGAGACATTTTTTGTAACGACCTCTGTCAGCTTGAACACTCACAAAAAATGCAATGAATCAATGGAGTCTCCATGATCTTAGTGTCCTGCCCCCTCAATGCGGGGCGGTTCGACCTGGTGAGCTAAAACGGGCACATGCACTGCAGCAAAATCCTGTACTCCTGTGTTTCAATAGCAGGCAAATCAGCTTTAACTTTAACCAATTGACAGGTACATTGATATATCTAGCATGATCTAGCTAGAACTCCAAATGGTCTCTTTTGCACTTTCGGGTTTAGGTTCTTGATAGTCTTGTTGTTTCTATTTTCCTTTGTCCGTTTCAGGCCTCCATTACCATCATGAGGTGCGTCTGTGAGGTCAAGGCATTTACCTAGCAGGCGTGTCTATTGATGGCAAGCACGTTGGGTATCTGGGAAGAGTAAATCAAGGAAAAACTGATCTCTGGATCAAACAAGTGTCTGGAATCTTGTGAATCATACTGACACAATATGACACAGCACATCATCATACTAAGAATTTCTGGAACAAACCGCTATAGCCACCGAGAATAGCCATCGTGAGATTGTATGCCCGAACTGACTTACTTCAAAAACATCATAAACCATCTTTTCTGCCACCGCCATGGTCCAATGCCCACGATGATGTGTTGAAATGTAGCGTTCCCGCTTCAAAACAACATCCTTGTATCCATCAGCTGAAACCATATGACCCAATGTGACCCCACTATTGTGACATCATTTGACACGGTCTGTGCCAAAAGAAAATTTTGGATTGATGATTGAGGTGACTTGACTTATCTTGACAGGGTTTGCTGCGCCCCAAATGGATGAAACCGAAAACTGATCTGACAGAAGATCTCAAACGGAGCTGAACAACTGATCAACTGGAATCAGAATAAATCATTCTGTGTATAAAGTATCCATATTTGGCATTTTGTGCGTCCGTCTCCGTTGGCTCCTCCTGCTGGAAGAGCTGTGCAATCTCTTGAGGAGTTGCAGTGATGAGGGACTGCTTGGCCTGGGCGCTGCTTAAGAAAATTTAAAAAACATCTGGACATCTTTCAGCAGCATCTGAGGCACAAAGCCAACTCTGCTTGAAACTTGAAAGTGTCCTTGGTCTTTACATATATTTACTAGTGCCTTTAGGTGTCCAGACTACCAAATGCTACTAGGGGCAGTTGCTTCCAAAGGATAGGACAGAACCACGAAATGGAGGAGGTCTTCTGAAGCCAATGTTTGATTGATTGATTGCATTGCTTGATTGAGCGATTGATTGATTGACTGAGAAGGGATTCGATAGCAGTTACATGAACGATGATGAATGCATATGGGGCATGATCAAGCGACTGCATGAGTAAAGCAGTGATCAAGTGTGAGCGTGAGTGGTTGAGCAAGGTGTTGGATAATGAAATTCTGAAGTGTATTACTTGCTTCAACATACTTCAACGATGGATGATGTATGTATGCAACCACTACATACGGAGTCACAGGCTGAAACAATGAGTACTACGAAGTTCTTGAAGTGCTCGTAGGACTGATGATGTCGTTGAAGATCGGCGCCCACTCGTAACGCCGCTCTATTGAAGAGACCCACATTGGGTCAGGCCATGAGGGATTTCAAAGGGTCAGCCAGTGCATATTCCAGTTGGATGCACAGTTGTTAGCATATATAGAAAGGGCATCAGCATTTTGCCACTGTAAGGGTACGAGGAGATACAAGATGTCAAGTAGTTCAGGTAAGGAGTCAAATCAAGAAGGTTATGTCGATATCGGGATGGAGATAGACAACAGCCTAAGATTCGGAGGTCGGAGGCTTATAACGGATAACGGTGATTGAGTTGGAATTTTCTCACCGGGCACTGCCATGCAAGGATGGCTTCACTAGTACTGTTTTCAACACTCGGCCATCCCAAACGTGCTTGCAGGGGGCACGAGTGCTTGGCCGGTTGCTGTTCAAGGTTTGGGACATGAGGACAAACCCAGAATTCATGGTTAGTGTTCCTAGTACTTCGGCAAACTACAACGCGGGCTCCTGCGTACGACAACACAGAGCAAAAGATGCTGCAAATGCTGTGAAAGGACAACATGAGAAATCATCCTGTATGCAACAGTGTCATGTACAAAGAGAAGGCCCCTGAACGAGTAAATCCGCAAGAGAGAGGGCTTGCTGCAAACGAGACCATGTTAGAGATGTTAGAGGACTCACAACATGAATGCACCTGCAGTCGGGTGTACTAAACTGCCCTGCACGAAATGATCAGGGACTGAGCAGCGCTACACAATACCCAACAATTTCGTCACACTATGATGCCCAACTACCGGAGAGGAGCACCCCTGTGATGTGATGTGGAAAGTGGAAGAGTGTAACCTCCCAATGGAAGGACATGGATTGCACCACACAGGCGCACGGCAAAGCGACGTGCAACATGGCTTCTATCAGTCCATCCATACCTGCACCTACTGGTCATGGAAGGATAATTTGGATTTGTCTACAAGTCTCAAGTTTCTTCTCCAAACTGCATCTCCTGATCTTTTTCCACAACATGCTACACATGCTCAAAAAATCGTTGCAAACAAGAGTTGCATGCAGTTGACGTCCACTGAACTTTGATGTCCAGGACTCCAAACGTTTATCATATCCTCCGTGGCAGTAGGACCTTCCAATGTCACCACCTTGGGACATTGGACACCAGTCGCTTGACTTTGCCGGTCGTCATGCTTCAGTTCTATCTTCGTCTCATAGGCTTGATATTCTGATGATTGAGAAGCACGCGAAATCAAGGCGAAATCAATGCGAAATAGGCATCCCTTTCCTGTCCTGTTCATCTCAGTTAGCACCACGCAGCTTGGAAAATGAATGGAAAACGCCTCCCTCATCCCTCTTTTGTAGGTGTCTTGCGTACTGCACTGCTTGTACTGAGCCTGGCCTGTCCCAAATCATGGAATGAGGTGGCAATGTCAGCTTGAACAGCACAACGCTTGCATTCGGAACACACAACATCATGATATCACCTCCATGGCCAGTTCACGGCTAAGCCCAAACCCTGTTACCGGTGGAATCAACACAATTCAAATATCATACACAAAAACATCAAAAACATTCAAAAACATCGGGTTTCTCTGCAAACATGAATTAATTGACTACATGAAGCCCCAGTGAGCTCAGAAAAAATCCAAGTCTTCTGCTCATTTTGATCAGCCCGAAATCCTTGTCATAAGGTCTAGCGAGCCTTGTTTCAATAGTCACTTTGATGGCTTCCATGGGGACCTGAAGGAATTGGCAGCACATGTTCAAGCTGAATTTGTGGGCGAAACTCATGGGATATCATGGGATATCATCAAGCTCCTCAAGGCAAAGAGAGAACGTGTGACCAGAAAGACACAGAACCAAGCTGACCAAGCAAATGCAACGCCAATGAAACAATCTAAGCTCCGCAAATCACTTTAAGAAGCACGTTCAGCAAAAGGCATGCTGCACCTTTGGGCTGAAGTCAAATGTTTATCAATGTTTATCATGTGTATTTGTCAAGTAGTGGCCGCGTTCCACGCACATGCCTGTGCCTTGAAAAACCTTGAACCTCAGATGGAAGGTCTTCCGGCAACAATGAATCATTACTCATCATTGATTTAGCCCGTTTTACAGTCCCAGCCTTCAAGATTGAATGCAAAGCTCTGCCCAACCCAATCAACACCTGCAAAGGGGCAAAGAGTGTAGGCATAGATTTGTGTGGCCACAGCTAGAATTTCCATCATATCATGAGGGTACGACATACAGTATCTTGATATCCTTCATCGTTGTTGATTTTGTTGGGTAAATTTGCACAAGCAGAAAATAATGTAAGCGGCTGCAAATAAAGAGAGAATCGCCTCTGCAAGAATTTTCGTCCTCCAGCATCGATTGACTATTGATTAACAAAATCGCTCAAACATCCTTTTGCAATGACTGTCTTCACTTGTTGGCTCTTGTTCTTCCCCTGGTTTTTGTTGGTCCAATACATGCATCTCGTTCCGACAACAAGACAACTTGTTTGTTGTTGTTGTTGTTGTTGTTGTTGTTGCTGTTGTTGATGTTGTTGTTGTTGCTGTTGTTCATTGCATTTAGAGCTACTGTACATCCTGTGCTGGGCTACACACTCTCTCTCTCTCTCTCTATTTTTCTTTCTGAGGCAGACTTCAGATTCAAGAATCCTCTTCTTGCCAATGTTTGCATACCTTGGGGCAGCAAATTCCGTCCCTCAAAATGCTTCGCGGGGCTTCCCACCTCTGCACTTTCTGAGAAGGCTTGGGGGTCTGACCTGAATTGAAGCATCTGGAAAGCTTCTGGTCTCAGGCCGGCACCAGACAAAGCGGCCGAAGAAAAATGAAGAAAACCCATGAAAACACAAACTCAAAATCTCGCGTGCAATCTGACTCTGCTTTCAAGAACTACAGAGGTTGCTACTCTGCCATGCATGTGGAAAGTGTCAGTTGGCTTGGTACTGTATCTGGACAGATTCTGCGCCTGTTTCCACCAAAATCTTGAGTCCCTGACACATCCACTAAAATCTTTCCAGACATTGTCACTAGATGAACCTCAGTGTCGAGCACACTAATTTCAGAGGTTTTTCTATAATATCACGTTTCTACGGGTAAAACGCTGGAACTGGTTTCAAGATGTTTGAAGCGAATCACCTTCAGTGCATAGCAGTATGATTCAGTATGATCCAAGAGTCTTCCGAAGCGCACAGCATGACCCAGCTGTTTCATTGCTTGTGGTTTGCTCTAAGCATATGTATGTGATACGATTTTATTCGATTTGCATGGTTTTACGAACACGGTCTTGAGGAACAGAACTTGCAAACCGTGGCCATGACCGTCGTAGTTGAAGTAGAAGTGCTTGAGGTTGTACCTGGGTCTTGTGGACTGCAACTCGTACTCAAGCCCCAAGCAGTTGTGTTTGAGACAAGAAGCATTCTTGATCATTATTGTACGTTCTTATCTTCACGTTCAAGGAATGACCATCAGGACATGGTTGAGTACTTCCAGGTTCCGCTGTAGAGTTATCTGCCATTTGGGTCACCAGATATTGCAGAAGTCAAAACAGAACAAGTCCAAAGGCTTTACAAAGCACTTGCTCATGCAAATGGCTGGTGTTGCAAAGTCTACAGCGATAAAGAAACTTCAGCACCAGCTGTATACATTTGAAGACAGGGACTTTTCTCAATCAAAGATCTGGAACATGTGACTTCTTTGGGTTCCTGGCTGTGAGTCTGTGTGGTGGCAGTTGCAGTTAAAGTTGACCTCAGGTTCATGTGAGGAGTCTTACCAAAGCCTGAAGGAGGGACTTTACAGGAATACACAAAACAGCTGAACTCTGGTCTCGCAAGCTGTAGGCTCCTATGGTCCTACACCATATTTTGAATATCTTTCAATGGGTCCTATTGTGTCCTATTATTGACCCATGATGCCACAGGAAGCGCTGCAAAGTCTGTGCGACCCAAAGGCAGACTTGTTCCCTTCAAGGCTGATTCTAGTGTGCGATTTTTTTCATCACAAAAGGGAAAGGCTGCCGCTGAAAACTGAGGGAATGCCAAATCGATCCAAATCGGACATACCAAATTCTATCTTCTAGCAACACCTTTAAAAGCACCTAGCGATACCTAGCGTACTGTCATTTAGGCACAAAGAACCTCTTCCTCCGAAGCAACTAAGATCTCTGTCTGATTTGATCGATTTTGATCGTGTTCTATCAGGCGGGTGAACTTGGAGCCGAACCATGTACAAGTTGTGCTGCTTGAGGTCCTGTACATAGCTCGCATATAGCTCGCTTGCTTTGCAGTGCAAGTTTGAACACCGGAGAGAGGCTAAGATCTAGAGATCCCCAACACAAAGCCCCACTTTTTTCATGCAGGATTTGTCATGTGATGGCCAGAAGTGGAGTAGCCTCTTTAACACACAGTCACATGGCATTCTCAACGCGTTTGTTACCTCCTCATCTGACCAGTTATGACCTTTCTTTTGATCAAGTTCCGTCTTTCCTTTTCGACATGACTCCTTCCTACTCCTCTCTTGGTGTATGGCTTTCTGTGCTTGCACTTTCAAGCGCATGTCCTCGTCCCTACCTCAGCAAACCACGTTTGGCTGGGGGGATGACACATAGCAAATCATAACAAAGATGAAAGATTCTTCTCATGGTTGCCTTCATTGTCTGCGGTTGACTGGTCAGCCTTTTCTTGTCTGGCTCGAGCTGCTGCGTTTTTGCATTTTACATTCTTGTCAGCATTGAGTCAGCATTTGCCAGCACTGTCGCCGTGGCTGCCGCGGCTCCTGCTGCTGTTGTTCACATTGCAAAGATCTGCATAAATCAGGCACTTTCGAAATGGTCCATGGTGCTGCTGTTGTTCAACTATGTTCAAATCGATGCTGCTGTTGCATTTGTCGCTGTTGTGTGTGTTGTTGCGGTTGTTGTTGCGGTTGTTGTTGCGGTTGTTGTTGCCCTTGCCGTCGTCGCCAGCGTCGCCAGCATGGGTGTCGTTGCTGTTGTGGTGGTTGCTGCATGCTGCTGCGATTCTGTAGTCTTGTTGTCTGTCGATGCTGTCCTCTTGTTCCCTATCCTTCTTGCTGTAGTCGAAATGGACGTATCATATTTCATCATATTTCCATATCTTCCCACACTTTTTTCTGAAACCTTCCTCTGCCTGAACTGTGTTGCGGGTTCAAGTTCAAGACACATTTTCCCTCAAATTGGCTTGCGAACTTGAGGGTCTAGAGGGCGAACTGATGCAAAGTTCACGTAGGAGAAACCAATTGAACATGGCATGATACAGCGTGCTTCAGTCAGGCGGCCATGGTTTGGTTGGACAGCTTGCGATGTTCAAGATTTAAGGCTACTTCTATATTGAATAAATAAGTATATATATTTATATTACATATAATTATATATATAATTATATATATATAATTATATATATATTATATATATATTATAAATTTATATAAAATTATATAAATAAGATACATATGCTTCCTCGTCTCCATTTTACAAGGGTTGCTTTACGCCCTTTGCGGCCCGCGATTTTTCTGCTCTGACCGAGGCCCTTGTTCTCCAGAAGTTTTTCCGGTTAAGTACGGATTCAAATTGCTGCTTTGGATCTCTGAATTCTCGGTACCCATGCTATCTCAAGTCAAAGTCCCCGCTTGTTCTAGCATGACTCAATGCGACTGAGGCCTTCCACTTGGAAGTTTGCCCCTTTTGCGATGACTGAGTCTCATACAGAGTAAGTAGTGCTCGTTGTCTGAGTGGTTGTGGTCGCCTTAAAAGAGACGACAGAGGCATGGGGAAAAGGATCTCAATGAAACGAGGGAGGCGCATGAAGGTGGAGCGAGTGGTCATCCGTTCTCCAGATGATCCAGCATGCCAGCAAACCCCTCCAAGTTGTGAAGAGACAAATTGCGGAACTCAGACAAACATCCAGATTGCAAAAACTTTCCCTTTGGAAATCGCAACTTTGAGGTCCACACATTAGTCAAATTGCCTGGCAAATGATCTTCCCAAGATCCAGCAATTGACTCGTTAAGAATCAAAATGAATCCATAGTTTAGTGCCAACATGAAAACATTTCACTTGTGAACTCTGGCTTGAAATGGGAGTGTAACAATGTGTAAAGTCTGGGCCAAATCAGGTTGACTTTGCTTAACATCGTTAGATTCTCGACGTCCATCGCCCAAGCGACGCAACTGTTGCCTTCGTTTTCTTCTGAAATGGCCTGAAAGCTGCTGCTGCTGCTCACGTTCAACGGGATACAGCTGACGAAGGAGGCTCGGAATAACATGGGATGAAGACAAAGTACCAGGTATATGCACTGTGCTGATAAACGACACACTTTGTATCACTTTGTAAACATCGCTCCTTCTTTTCATGATCTTCAATGTTTGACTGCAACTCCGCACTTTATTCTGCATGTCGTTGGCATCTCAAGCCATTCTTCATGACAAGGCAACAAGTGAGTATCTGGTCATTTCCGAATGCAGACCAAACATAGCAAGGACTAACAAGATATAGGTGGATCATATAGGATGTGAGATATAATGATATAATATATATATATATATGGATAGATTTGGTAGATTTTCAGAAGTCGGAAACCAATTCGCTGTCGTCAGGCTTCCAAACGTTCGCACGGAGCAGCAGGGTCAGCACCACTGCCTTGCACGGAAAAAAAATCGAGTTCAAGTCCTGCGCAGGAGGCCAGAGTACTGTAGTACACCATAGTACATGTACTAATTACACACTTAAGTTAATGTGCTGAATACCAGTGTTTCAGCTAACTGCAGTCTAAATCTTGCTATGCTGGAATATGCAGTCTTAAAAATAGTTTAAGTACATTTGAATTATGCAGCGCAGAATGCATCGAATGCTGGCAGCGGAGCCTGACAAAGATTTCGACACGCCCTCATCAGCGAGCCAGTGGCCTCACTACTGTCGGGCACCACTTCAACGTGTCTTTGAACGTGCTCGCAAAGGCGGGGACGACATGTGACGAATGGACAAGTTAGATCTAGAGACGTACAGGTTTCGACAACTTGCCTCATTTAAGTCCTTCATTGCAAATGCTGAATTAGTTTCAAAGAGTGTAGCCTAGTCTAGTCGATCTTGGACTAGTTGAGAGATCAAGAAACAATATGACTCACACAATAAGAAACGTTTCAAATATTGCCTGAGAACCCAATAGTGCCAATACATGCCAATACTGTAGACGCCAATAGCAAATAAATGTTAGAGATCCAATGAGATCCACCCATAACGGTAACCGTGATAATTCGGTCGACATGGATACCTAGATTGAAACACTTAGTGACAGCCAACAATTTGGTGTCACTTGACAGGGATTGCTTTGTACGTAGATAACATCCTTTCGTCGCATTTAAGACTGCAGCTTCGTAATTAACAACCCTGTTTCGTAATTAAACCGTACGCTGACCATACATCTTCTCAAGCATTGTCCGTTCCGCGCACAAGTTTTCTCACTCTTTTTCAATGCCGACTACCAAAGTCAGAAAATGTCAGCGAGTAGTGCTTTGATGCCTCCTCCTGAGCGTGAACAAATCATGGATGTGGAAGGATCTTGATGTCTTGCAGTTGTGCTTGGTGCATTTTGGCGTGAAATCACTAGACTATACTCCCCAAATGCATCCAAATGCTTTGTGCGTTGCTTGTGCTTTAACTATCTTTAACTTTGTCCCGCAAGCAGCACCCCACCTCGGCATCAAACAAGGCTGCTCCAAAGACCACAGCCTCCACGCTGAGCCTAGCTCCGCAGCTTCCAGGCCAATGAAAATAGCGAAGCACTATGAAAGATGATCAAGGAATCTCAAGGAGACAGAAAACAAAGAAGAGAACAATGCTGAAAGGCATCTTGAAAGCCAAGAATACCTTCAGCAAGCAAAGCATGGTCCCAAGTGCAAAGCATCAATGACGGTCATTGTCAGTGTGACAAACATAACGAGCCATGCCAGCCATGGAGTCATTACTCGACTGCAATCGACCAAAGCACCTCACTCGACCCTCTGCCGAGAGCTCCAACTCACTGCCACGGAGCAGTTCTGCCAACGTTCCAAAGAGATCAGTGGCGCGTGCCTGGAAGCAATATGGACCAACGATAGGACCATGATAGGAGCGATGGGATCCAACTTTCACTCTAGCAGACTCTAGCAATTCAGCAAACCAGAACAGTAGACTCAGTAGACTCAGTAGACCACGCCAGGGAACAGTTTGAGCAGTTGCACTGAAACTACTTCGCAAGATCTCAAGTCATTAAACTTGAGGAGTCAACGCCTCTGCTGCAGAGACCACTTCGTGGCTTGCACCCCGCACCAGCTCCACTTGCTCTTGGGCATTCATGTCTGTGAGGTACCTCACCAAGCAGCAGTAGACAAAAGATACACACAAAAAGATATCAACACTCCAAATAGAAAGTCGTTTGAAACTGGCAATAATTGCAAAGAAGTGTGCGAGCATTAGTTGGAACGTGATGACGACTCACACCCCCATCCACCCACCTAGCCAGCCAGCCATCCATGCTTTTCGTACACGTAATTATCCACGAATGCCAGGAAAAATAGGAGGATAAGAAACTTGTGGAAACAATGTTTGCTGAGTGACTGCTCCAAAGACTTTGCACCAGTCCTTGGAGAAACACCGAAGGCATACCGAAGGATCCAAAGTCAATTTGCTCTGTAACTTTTGTGGCTGCGAGTCACAAAACTGCCCAGCCGGTGCCATTCTGTGGGGTCGCAACGTCATGCAACGTCCAGTGCAGAGTCCTATTAGATTATTAAATGATTTTTGGTTCCTCAAAGTGAAGGACATGCCTATGCAGGCGCAAGTCCTGAAGGTCCGCCGCTGGATCAACAAAAAGAAGAAAACCACTTTCGTTAGCCACTGGTCTTAGACCAAACTTGATACTTCCAAAATCCCTTTTCGCTGGTCCAAGACTCATGATTCTCTCAAGGCGCAGCCGTTGCTGGCTACGGCGAAGGAAATATCCAAAGCGACATGCTGCCACAAATTGCTGCCGGGCAAGAACTGCTTCCAAAGCTGCCTCCCAAAAAGTCAAAACGAAGTTGATGTCAGTTGCAGTTGGATGTCAGATAGCTTCTTAGTCTCAGGATTATTCCAGCGCATTTCTGCGAATTCCAGCATTCAGATCTCTGCTCCGTCGTCCTGCCTCCATCTGTGACCCTTGTGGCGCCACCTCCTCTTCAACAAGCTTGGCAGTTTGCTGAAATTCTTCCACCGGTGCTTCTCCCGCAACCTGTGGAATTGACTCTCCGGCGGTTGGCCGTACAGTGGAGAATTCTCAGATGAATCCATTGAGGTTGTTCTTTTCAGCACATGCACTTCCAGTGAGTAAAAAGGAGGAGCCATCATTCTCTACATCAAAACAGTCTCTATACCAATGCATTCCAATGCCACACCTGCTGAAAGTTGCGCAAATAAAGCTCTGCTTGCCAAAAGATGCGGCTTACAATGCCTCATCATGTAGAGAGTTTTGTCTCGGATTGTGCGTGACCCACAGGAGACAAGGGGTCACTCTTCGCCAAGGACTGTTGAAAATGTTAATCAGTCGAAGAGCCCCCTAAAAACTGTCTACTGAGAGGCTACTAATACTAAGTCGGCTGGTACAGGCCAAAGAAGGAGTGAAGCCAAAGTGCATTCGCCTACACCCCACACTGAGTTTCAAAGCCAAGGCCTTCAGTGAAATCTCACACACACATTGCTGATTGATAGCATTTCAGGCTACTTCAGAATTGACCTACAAAGAGACGTGGAGAGAGTTCAATTGAGGAACGATTCACAAGGATTTCTCATCCGTACGCTGAATGCACGCTGTTGACATTTTTTCAAACATCTCGACTAAACAGACTTTCTGTTCATTTGACTAAGTGGCCCTTTGTGGATCATTTTGGACCGCAAGACTTGTAATTAGCAGCTTGCGGCTTGTAGCGGTGTGCGCTGGCCTGGCACTTGCCGGTCCGAGAGGAAGTCCACCACATGTGGCTTTCCCTCCTCCAGCAAAGCGTCGAGAGCCTCGTCAACGTTGTCAGAGGTCTCCACGCACAATCTAGGGCCTCATCTGCGCAGACATGCGCAGTCTGACCACGTCAGTGTCCACTCAGAAGATCTCAAAAGGGCTTCTTACATTTTCTTATAATTCATTCCATGCTCACTGACTCATGACGTGCCTGCAGGCTGAAACCATTGGCTCAACACCTCCAAAGCAGAACGGGTCAAAAGCCTTGCAGCTTCTTCCTGCCGCCACTGGACATCACCTGCGAATAGAAACAAATGGAGGAAGAGAATGTAAGCCACATATAGTGCTACGATAGACGCATGAAGAACTTCCCCAGAAATGGTCGCCGTCACATTCTTGGCATGTGAAGACATTTCCATGTGACTAATTTGGTTGGGCATCAATCTGGCAAGGAAGGCTGGTGCACAGGCTACAAGTACTACACTCCCAAATCCTGTGCCTTCCAGTGCCTTCAATAGCTCCCACGGATCTCCAGACTGCCTCTGGCTGCCATGCGTTTCACACAGAATAGCATTACAAAGCATGTTCCGTGCATCTTTTAAACTTCTCGCGTGATTTACAAGTAATTAAATCCAAACGCAGTATTCTGCAAGCAAATGCTTGGGTATTTTCTGCTCAGAGTGGGCATACGGGTCTCTCCTTTTCTTTCTCTATCATTTCCTTTTGTTTCCAACTAATCCTATATTGCATTGATCAGATCCTACGCAAATTGATAAACACCTAAATCTCAAAAATGACTTAGCAAAATCTTTACACCAAAATTGGCTAGAAGTTCGCCCAGCATGTCTAAATCTTTCGAGCATGATTGAGATGCCTCGTAACATGCCACAATATGCCACAAAAGTCCCCCAGCTGCAGCCCACTGTCTGTGTCAACTGCACTTTCCCCAGGACTCGCACTCTGTGTTGTCCGACTGCGCTCTCACTGGTTGGATTGACGCCTGCAATCCACAATGTGAACATGGGGGAAGGAAGAAACGCATCCCATGTAATGTATACATACATTACATTACATTAGAATACATTAGATTACATTAGATTACATTAGATTACATTAGATTACATTAGATTACATTAGATTACATTACACTACAATACACTACATTACATTACATTACATACATACATACCTACATACATACAGACATACAGACACACATACATACGAGTACATGAACTTTGCAGGGGCGAGTCCCAACACAGAGTTGCGCGACTGAGTGCATTTTGATCAAGACCGAGTCAATGCATGAACGTGCTCCTCTCGTCTCTCTTGCAGCAGTTTCTCTTGAAAGCATTGACTCTACATCCGCGGTCTTTGAAAATCCCCATCCTTCATATCCTGCTTTCCGCAAACCCTCCCCCAAATTCAAAGCAGTTTCCTCTACAAGCAGTTCATATGCTAAAATGGAATTACACAGCTTGCAACAGCATGTGTCCAATGAAGAACCAAAGGGACCTCTCCCACCCTGGAGACCCCAATCAAAGCATTGGCTTTCCATTCTTCGGGCTTTTCGTGGCCAGGCACTGTTATTGATCTTCAGTACAATTCAGCGCCATCCTTTGACGCGACAGTCACAGCGGCCTTTGAATGCAGTGCTCTGCCACAAAGCCAAACCTTGACAAGCGTCGTCAGTGAGCCCGGTATCAAGGCACACCCGCCGAGACAAGCCACCTTAAATCAAAAATCCTCAGAAAAGTTTTGATCTTTCTGGCAGCTTGCTAGCATTGCCTGTAAACATTCAGCTCCTTGCCTCTTTGAGTCTTGACATGTCTTGACCTTTTTTTCATTTCTCTCAACTCTCAGTTACCGGAGAGAAACCTGGACTTTCTACACGAAAAGAGGGACGTGAACCTTTCCCAGGTGAAGCGACATTTTCCAGCCAGGATGCTGGCGCTTTAACCAGTGCAGCAATTGCCACGAAGAAACTCCATTGACGCCATCGCCATCTTCCAAATGCCAAGGACATAGACAGAAGTCGCAATCAAAACATTTCTGACTTAAGACCTGGATGCTTCAATTGCTTGGATCTAGATAGATCATATGTAGCATGATTTTGCGTGATTCACCCATTGTCTAAGTCTTTCACTTTGCGGACTCTTTAGGACCATGTGGCATGCTGAGTCAGGACACGTCATGGCAAAGTTGTCCATTTTGAAGTGAAGGAAACGATGCGAATCTGTGTGAAGCTGCGGAGACAAATTACAGTCCGGGTATCTGAATCTGGGATGATCTGGAAACAAGAATACAAAGAAAATATCTGTTCGCCCTATACATGCCCTACTCTAGTTATGCGATCATTGCTTGAGCCAATCGATCTACATCTAATTGTTGCAGTGACGTACATTGAAATGCCCACATGCACACGGTAACGCACACTGTTGGACACATCTATCCTATACATGCAAAATCATGCAAATACAGCTATTCATCAAAATTGACATCCTTTCATGTGCAAATGTCTAGTACGAAGTCAAGAGATTGGCAAACGACCTGAGAATCCATCATGGTGCACCAAATTTCGCATCTTTCCTTTAGCCTTCGACCGCACACCCTACAAGCAAGTTGAACTCCTTATACTCGTCCTCCCAAAGATATACTTAAGATTGATTCATATTATAATTCAGCATTTGTTGTCCATGCGCTTCACTTTTATGTTCCACCACTTTTATGTTCCACCACTTGTTGAATTATTGTATCTATTTGTATCTTCTTGGTGTAGAAAGTGTGAACAAACCCTGCTTTCCACGACAGTTTTGGGTATTGCAAAATGCACACACTGAGCTTCCATGCCACCTTTGGTGGTCCACCGACACGCCATGGGTTGTTCGCACACCGACGCTTCGGTGTGGTCCCCACTTTGAGCCAGCAAGTCACAGTGGTGCCAATCATGGACGCTACAAAAATCCCCCAACCTGAGTTTTTGCGTCGTCATTTTTTGACCTTTGGACATCACAGCGACATACACAAATTGACAAGTACTGTACTAACAGTCATAGTCCATACTTATACGTATATCGGGTTCAAGTTCATAGTCTTGACATTGCCAAGACTCCTCACAGCATGCGAAATCATGAGACTATATGCACATATGTGCACGCATGGGACGTCTCATGTCAGTGAAATAGATTGTAATAGATTATAATAGATTGTAAAGCCACGCTATGAGGTGTCCGGGACATAAAACTTCACGCTCTGGATATCTTGGAGGGCATGAATTGCCAGGTGCTTACTTGACAGATCTTGACATATCTTGACAGGAAGCTTGGAATGCTTGGGTCACTCTGATTTCAGAAATGAATAGAAAGGACCCTTCATCCTGTAGTTTATTGCCAGCTCTGGATGATCCGAGCGCACACCTTGGACCCTTATCATCTGTTCATGTTTGAAGGAGCTTGGTGTCGCACTAGCGCTGTGACCGTGTCTCCCAGTCGGTGTAGCAAGGAGAATGCCCGGGCACGGAGGAACTGCGACAAGACACAACTCCAACAGGGACAACACTTGAGATCTGAGCGAAGCAGAGCAAAGTCACGCATGGCGCTACAAATACTTATAGAGTTATAGTTCTGTCGTGGAACTTCACGTCTTGTCAATCCATTAAAGGCCACTGTAGTTCAGACCAACCAACGCAACACATCTCTCAGTCAGAATGTGCGTCAATTAAGTTTGGGCACATGACTCCTCAAGATGCCAATGCCGATGCCACTGCGGATGACACCTCTGGCGCTGCTTTGTCGCCACTGAGCTTTGCCGCAAGGGACAGGGCCGTCGGCACCTGGCACAGCTGGTGCTTCCACGCTTGCTTTGTGTATTTGAAGCATCATGAAGTATCATGAAGCATCTACATCCCTCTGCATCCATCTAGAATCTATATTCATCTTCTGTATCACATCACGTCTGCTTGAGCTGGGACCAAACTAATTGTGAACTTGGACTCGTGTTGCTGTCACCAATCATGCTGAAGAACACTGTCTGCACAAAGCCAACCACACAACCCTTTTCCAATCGACCCAGCTCCTACAGCTTGGTGTACTTTGCACAAGTCATCACGAGCCAGGGCAATTTGCTTCCTGTACGGCCCTGTCCTAAAATCAAGGAGACATAGGGAGACAGGAAAGCCTCAGTTTTGTTGTGCTCCAATCCTCTAACAGGATCAAGGGCGCCCCGCTGCGAACGGCACACATGTTGGATTGCTCTACAGCGAATCTTCTCAGCTTCTTGAGGTTTTTGCCTGACAGAAGTATCTGATCTTGCATCAACATTCATTTCAGTCCAGTTTTTGCACCCAGTAAGCGAATCCCAAACAACAAACTCAATTCTTATGCTCCAAAAGAATCAATGATATATATATATATATGTAGTTCCTGCCTCCGGCACCTCACCACAGTTGGTAATCAAGACGGTAGCAACGGTGGAGCCATCTGGCTTGCCAAAACGGTGTAACTCAGCAGCATGAGCAGTGTTTGTTTTGATGTAAATCTGTCAACATAACTGATTGTAGAATCTATATGAATCTATAGTAATTATATAGTGGTAGCGCTGCTAGGCTAGATGGGATCAAACAATGAAAGTAAGTGTGGATAACTCTGGCTAGTTTCCAAGTGTCAGTGTGATAAGAATGAGATTTTGGGATCAAGCTATGGATTGATGTTTTAGATCTTGATTTGATGCCACGTGTCAGTGAGAAGTTTCGAGATTTCTTTGCCTTGTCCATCGGCCAAGACGCATAACTAATCACATCTTCACCATCGACAACCTGCCCGAAAACCACATGTTTTTCATCCAAATGATGCATTTTCGCGTTCCTCAGCTGTGCATCTTAGAAATTCTTTTGGCACCTTCCAGTGACAGTCTCCAGTCTCAGCGAAATCAATGCACCGTTCAGTTCAGTGTCTTTTGAAAAAGTAGCGGTCATTTCATGTGTCCGAGCAATTCTGGCAGGACCTCACCAAAGGTGTCTGCTACTGTTGTTCTGAAATTTCCTGTGTAAATTTTGCAATGATTCATTGGATACAGAGGCTTTGTACAAAGGTTTCTGCATGAATTTCACACCTCAGCCTGTGCTTAGAATTCCTCGTTCTGTTCTTTTGGATTTGCATATTCGCCCATATCTGCCTCATGGTTGCCCAGGAGCGTGATGAAAAACTGCGAGCCATTTGTGTCGGGTCCAGTATTGGCCATGGACAGCAGCATTGGCTTGGAGTGCAGAACCACCTAGCGCTCGTGAAGCATATACTGTATATACTCTTGTACTCTTGAAACGAATTACAATCACACGAACAATATCTTACTTCACCTATCCCATCCAGTCATTTCAATCACACGTCTCACGTCCTCCATCTGTTTCCACCATGAATCAAAAGCGACTGAAGCCTGATAGACCTTCTGGAGTTGATGCCGGGCTGGTGGCTTCAAGATGCTTCAAGTATCAGGATATATCATGATATATCAGGATGGCGTCTTCAATGTCTCCAATGTCTAGACAGACTCTTTTTCTACGTTGACAATCATCATCGATCAACTCCGATTTCGGCATCCCAAGCTGCACCCCTCTCTCAAACTCATCTGCAAAAGCAGTGCCATAGATGCTTTCCTGGGGCTCTCAGTCACAAAGATCAGGAATGTTTACCCAGTTGGCAGTTTGATATGTTTGATGCAGTCCGCATATGTTGGCATGTGAGGGCATATTGTTTGAACTTGATTGACATAGGTCTGCTTTTGACTTGGCCAGGTGTCGCCACCAGAGCCATTGCCATTTACGAAGTCGCCTCCTTGGCCTCAATTGCAAGTCACCATAAGTCATCTATTACATCCTGTTGCGTGTTTATTTATGCAGTTTGAGTTTCTTCTCTACCGATTCATTACTCAATTTGTTTTGGAGCAAGCGTTGCAGCATCTTGCACTCATGGATACTTTTGACACGATTCGGACCAATGAAAAGTTAGGAGGACTTCGGAATTCTGGTAACATTGGTCTCAGTGAAGGCACATTTAGATTGACATGCGATAACAACTGGGCAGTGGAAAATGCCAACATGCTATCTGTGTCTTTCACGACCTTTTCGGGTTGCAAGCAGAATCTGTTCCAAGTATAACTGTGATTAAGCATGATAGCTGACCTATTTCAAGCAACCAAGTGGCAAATTAGACCTGGCATAATCCGGTGAATGGGACCTAGGCAGACCACGAACGAATGCGAAACATCATAGCTAGGCTTTCGTTTAGGGGGCTGTTATATGCTGTTGTTTCATGTTGTTTCTGTTTACTACAGCCTGTCTCGTCATGGCCTGGACTGTTCAGTGTCTGGACTTGACGTGACCAAGTGCCGCTGTTTCAAGCAAGTTGAAACAAAATCCCAGAGACGACCGAAGCAATCCTGCAAATGTTTTGCTTCAATTTGCCGCTCCTAAACTGAGATGGAAGTGATTGACTCTGAGAAAACATCAGAGCAAGCAGCAAAATAATGATCTTAGTAGAGGTGCGAAGTGTTCGTAGTGTGAATTTTGTTCGTACCTATCTCTTCAGCCTTCAAATATCTAGATCTTTATAAATCTTTGTAATATCTTCCCCCTGCCGAGTCACACTCCTTGTAGTGCAGTGGCCTACCCAACTTTCCAATGCCTTTCCTTGCAAGGGACGCTCTAGCCGGATGACATGCGCTTTGAGTGACTACACATGAGCAATGTTAACGTTTAGAGTACAATATTATACAACATCATACAATATCAATATATTAGTAGGATACAAAATCCGCCGGCTTGCCGGCGTATTTTGTGGATGTTCTTGTTACAAACCTTGTGATAGCTTCAGCTTCACCTATAGATTGCTCCTTCGACGGATTCTTGTTTTCGCTGCCCTACCCCCCCCTCCACATATACACTATATCCAGTCTACTATACTGTAGTCTAGTATCGTCTCGTCTCGTATTGCTTCGCATAGTCTAATTTAGTCTAGTATAGCCTGTCCAGCACAGTAGCGTTGACCTTAATTATTTACATCATCCTCTTCTAGGTCGTCATCATCCCCAAAATATCCTCGTTGTTGCCATCCTCATCCTCCTCCTCCTCCTCCTCCTCCACCTCTTCTGTTCTCTTCCTTCTTCCTTGCTCATCCTATATCCGTCTTGTCTTTCGTTACTCCGGCTCGCCCTTGGGATGCGGCATTCTTCCACGTTTTCTCCACGGTTTACGGCTCGTTCCAGGCAGAAGTACGTTCTAACCTGCCGCTTTTGCGCCCAACACTTTCCACAAGCACCTGCAGTTCCTGCTCTTCCTCTGCACTCACGGCCTTCTTTGCCGCCATGGGGCTTGGATCTACCAACTAATATTATGTGGCTCAATACAGTGTCATCTCGTCAAGTCTCTTTATATCTTCATCTTCCAGGGCGCCGTCCTCGTCATCTTCATCTGCACAGCTTTTACACAAACGCTCTTGTGCACCAACCACTTTTTGCAGACACCAACTCTTGCGCCAACCAGCTTTTACACAAACCAACTCTTACACAAACTGGCTTTTGCACACATCACCTTTTACACTAACCCGCACTTACACAAACCAGCTTTTACAGAAGCCAGCTTCTACTCAAAGCTGGTTTTACCCTAACCACCTGTTGCACCAACCAACTTTTGCACCAACCAGCTCTTGTCTTTCTTTGCCCCGGCCAGGTTCAGCCAAAACCAGCCTGGTGGCCGCCGGAATGCCGAAGGCTATTGAATAAACATGTATGATACATGATTTTGAACAACAAGCAAGCAAACTCACCCACAAGTGCTGCATGCCTTTGTTGGCAGGAATGCCCTGTCTGTATCTTTCTCTTTTTCATTTGTTCTTGGCCATTTGGAGTGATTTGCATTGACAATCAATTACCATCGTCATTTATATGTTTGGATTTGGAATACCCAACGAGGAACAAGCAAACAGCCAGTCAGTTTCAACTATAATCTTTGTCCAAGGACTCTCCAGTGCAAAGACAGCGGAAGTTCTCCACAGTTTTTGGGCATATCTTTTTGAACCTGGGTATGAAGGCAAAAAGCGCAACGCAGTTGAAGAATTAGCCGAATTAGCCCACATTCGCAGACTTGTAGTCAAGATCATTCTTTGCAGAAGACTCAAGAGGTAGATTCTGGGAAGGTTTCACAAAGCATGTCGAGAAAACCTGTCTGTTTGACAAACTATTGCAAAGAAGTTCAGCTGGGGAACAGTTCGCACTCGACTCGCCCAACTTGTCGGTGGTTCACAGAGACATCAAACCAAACCCGCGGATTGTCTGGACCTTAGTCAATATCAGAAAAGGATATAAAAGGTGTTTGTTGTCAGAAGCAACCCTAAAGCCCCGAGACTGTCCACAAATTCACACCTGATATCTTCCTCCAATTCAGGCAATTCTGCACTGCTCTATACTTACAGGCTCTATCTTCCAACGGCAAATGGAATGAACAATTGCAAGCCAGTAATCACTCGACAATTCATAGATTGAAGGACTTCGGACTTCTCTCTGGGAACAAATTAAGACTTGTCATGGTCGAAATGCATCTCGCATCACATCACTCGTCTTGAACTTATTGGGCATCATTTGGTATTACTCTCAGCGCCGGCGCTGCCAGCACTTGTTAAAATACTTCTGGGCCCTCTGTCTTGTTCAGAATGCTTGTCTTTTGAGCTCTTTGGAGTATGAAAGCAGGATAAATGCAGGATTTGCTTTGGAAGTTTCACTTATGCGATGTGAGGCGATTTGGATTCTAGATCTTCTAGCCCCGTGGCTTGAAACCTCCTCTGGGAAGAGGGCCGGCCCTCGTACCTGCCAAGTTCTGAAATGTGAAAGCGGGTCTGATATCCCATCAGTTCATGTATATATATATGTATATATATATATGTATATATATATATATTATAATCATATGTATATATATATATACATATTATGTATACGTAGTCATATACATACACCCTAATTCACCCAAGTAACTTGAAGGGTCAATGGATTTTGATGGATGATTTCTGAAACAGACTTCTGACCATGAAAGTGGCAAGAAAGCTGCTAGACGCAAACCAGTCTCAGTCAGATTCCTTGAAAAACATGTCAAACATGTCCGTGATATCATTCAGTCATGTCCAAAGTGTTGAATCTAAAGGATGTGGCACTGCCAGTGGCACTCCGGATATGTGGCACCTTGCTCTCATCCAGGTGCTCTAAATAAAGCACGTATCCGGCAGCAGCTCCAGTTCCTGCAGACGGGGATGGGAACTATGCCGGGCCAAGAACTAGCACCGATGCAACACCGATGCAGCAACAATGCAATAATCCCAACATAAGGAAAAAATAGGAAAAACACATCATTTGGAATCACCTTCATTGAAATCAACACTCTTGGTGTGCGGTTCCACTTGCTATCCATCCTGCCGATCGTCGGACTCAAAACATTCGAGTGATCAGGATTGAGCATCGACAAATGCCAAACAACAAACCACGCCATAACTCTCTCGTGTTCTGTAGTGGGAAATGCTCCACTCACCCCGAGTCTCAGCCCCACCGGCGAAGAGCGCCAAAGGCAACACCAGCGAGCGACTACCATCACCATCGGCCCCAACGCTAGAGGCCTAGTGCAGAAGGGTGCAATCACGTTGCAGATTCCAACAATCATGCCCCATAAATTTGCCCCGATACATCGTCATGATGCATCTAATGATATCTACTGTGTACAATTTACGCACCCATTAGATATCTAAAGAACACTTTAAATTCTCAGCTGCGTCTGGGCTTTTAGGCACACGCCACACAAGCCTCTTTGAGCAAACTGAGATCACCTTCGCCTTCAGGGCCTTCCTACAAAAGGTATAAGAGGCAACAAGCAAAGGAAATCGATTCGAAGGGCCTTCCGCCACTGCAAACCTGGAGGACCGGCACGGAAAGGATGCTTCGAAAGAAACATATTCAATTTTAGCCATCAGTGAAGATCGAACATCAACCATCAAACAATCACTTTTCTGATCCAAGATTCCAAAGCTACATCACTTAGATGGAAATTCAGAATCCTGGGATATAGTTTCAGACGCCCAGTAAGCAGGGATTGTTCTGCTTATGGCACCCTCTAAAAGGTGGTTTTGGGGTCAAAAAAAACGTTTTGACTAACAGGGATTTTGGGGTATCCTGGAAACACCCCTGTAGTAAGCAGAAACTCGGGTTTCCTGGTTGTCCGAAATTCTGCTGACTGCAATCCTCTTCCGCTGGTCCCACTTGCTCAAGACTCAAGACCGCAAAAAGCATCGAGGAGATAGATAGATAGATAGATAGATAGATAGATAGATAGATAGATAGATAGATAGATAGATCGATCGATCGATCGATAGATAGATAGATAGATAGATAGATGTGTATAGATAGATAGAATATGGGGGTGTACCTATTTGGATATGCGGGTGAAAATGAAGCAGGAGATTCTGAAAGGGCGGGGCCATTGTGGCCGATGTGGGCAGAGATGTCAAATAGATTGTAGCCTTTGCCGCTTTGCATGGCAAAAATCCAAAACCAATTCAAAGCAGGCTTTTTTGTGCCTGACAGAATGCAGATCTGATGATCGTAGAGCTTGTCAAAAGCATATTTTCACCAAAAAAGGGGTCTTTTCTTTTGAAACCAAAGTTTGTGGTACACTGCGTGGATATCCCAGCTTGCAAGACTGTACATTTCGGGGACGACCGAAAGAAAGACAGGGAACGAAAGAAGAGAGAAAAAAGGTCCGCTGAAGCTGAGTATCAATAGGAACAACTGGGTATCATGCAAGGGTATGGCTCAAAATGCTACACATCCACTGTGGCTCACAAACCCACAGCCAGTAAGCAGAAACTCAAAGTGGGGTTTTTGGAAACAACACCCCCCTAGTAAGCGCATTGGTAGTCCAGATTTTTGTTGTCTTTTCAGGACCAATTGGTACCCCTATCTGCTATCTAGGTTGCTTCCGCAAAAATCTGCCTACCATCCGTCCTATACTATCTCTGGATTGCAGCTGTCATCGATACTAGCAGTCAACTGGTGATAATATGTTCTTTTGCTTTCTGGTAAATCCATGTAAATCCATGTACAGTAAATCCAAGTCCACATTCATCAGTTGATTCTCGTAGTTTCTCCGAAGCCCTGGCCTGCGCAAGTGCCAGCCGAGTGCCAAGCTCGCAGTTGGAGGGCAGCTCTCGCTCGCAGGATTCCGATCATGGCTTGGAACGACGCATCTTTGATATTTTGATGATATGATAGGAATTTTATGGGTCTCTATGGAATTTTCATGTTTTCATAGTTCTTTATATATTTTTTCGGAATATGGCTATGGCCATGGCTGTGTCAGACACAGCCCGCTCCAGGCTTGGCCTGGGTCTCTTCACTCCTTCAAAACCAATGCTTCCAGAAAACTCATTCTTGCAGATCAATATATATATATATTGCACATTGCCTCCAATCAATTGCCTGGCCAATAGGCAAAAACTTGTTGGCCTTGGCGTAAAAAAGAGAAACACTGTCCCTGTCAGATTCATCCAAGTTTTGACATTCTTTGGCGCGCACTCTCCTGATGGGAATATCAGATCAAATTTCAGGACAAATAAAGAGTCTAAGTCTTGTATGATCATTCTTGATTGTTTTTTTGATCGTTCTGGCTACCGTCAATAACATCAGACTCTGAGGTAAATACAGCTTTGTGGCCGCAGGCACGTTAATCATCGTTAATCTGCAAAAATCTGGACATGGCAGAAGCGGGAACTTGCCGTACCAAACAGGATAAAGACAGGACTGATGAAAGTTGCACCATGTTGCACGCATCATTGTCTTACAAATAGAGGTGGGTCCAAAACCTGTCATGGCTTCCCGCTACTTAGTTGAAACAAGAACCAGGCCGATCCATGCCAGGTTTCTTTGAAGTCTTGGGATGTCTTGGGTTGACATTATCATACATATTCATACATTGTCTCAATGTCTACAGTGCACGGCATGAAAACTCGGCGATGGGACCAACGGTCCAAGCTCACTCCGCTGCAAAGACTTTACGCTGGCCTGCCAGATTCTTGCACACTTTGCGACAGGGTGTGACCATGTGTGACCCACTTTGCAACCGCTGACATCTCAAAAATCTCATCACTAGAAGGAACCAATGTGCCTCTGCCGCAGCAATGCTGAAGATGAGGAGCCCGAGCTGCAAGCGTTGGGAAAAGTGCTTCGGAGCTGGAGGAGACTTCAGAGGCAATTCGGCTCCTTCAGGCCTTTCTGAACTAGTAACTAGACTATATACATTGGATTTCATACGAGATGGCTTCATAATCTGTAAGGCTAGGACTGCGGTGAAAGAATTGTGCAGGCTATCACAGAGACAGATGCACAAAGTACATCAAATCTATCACCCAAAGGATATCTGGTGCATGCTGGGGATCCACAAAGGTTGGCGGTCGATGCGCATGCACATTCTTGTCGCTTAAAGGAGATAAAAATGCAACCCGTTTCATTGTGTTTCTTTGTGTTTCATTCATGAAAACAATTGAAACATATTGAAACCATGCTATACCATGCTATGCAAACAATATTCCATCGTTTTCTGTCCAATATGGATGAAACCACAACACACAACAGGCCTCCGTCAACTTCCAGGCATTGGCATCGCCTTCGTGGATTCTCACAAGTGTCACAAGAGGCCTAAAAAAGACCAATTTCTTACCTAATTTCAACAATTTTCATCATATTAAAACATATTAAGGCTATGAAGCCTTCATATATTTGAATGCTTTCATACACCGCCCTCATTCATCTAGTTTGTGGTGGAAGTTGAATCTAGAGTCTAGAATGCAAGGCATCAAAGAATTGAAGAAAAACAAAACGACACATCTTCGCAGAAGTCTGCGGAAATTACAGACAGGAACAGTATCCAGAGTGGTGGAGCAAAATACGACGGGAAAAGACCTTTTCCCTCATGGCACTTCTGCGACTCTGTGAAAAAGCATTCCAGTCCACACGACGTAGTCGTGGCTACCCACACAAGAGTCAAGAGAGACTTTGCAGCGTGCCTGCGGCACGTCCAGCTTCTCCTTTTTGAATCCTCTGCATTTTGTGGGAAACGTAAGACAGCTCAAGAGGAAATAAACACAAATGGCTTGTTTTTTTTCTGATCAATTGTCAAAGTCGATGCTGCTCCTGCTCTTTCACCTGATTATTTCATTCGATTCATGTGGTGCCTCAAAGCTTTCAACAAGGACAAAACAATGACGTATCAAAACATTGTCATGATTGTGAAGGTCTCTAGATTTTAACAAACGTGCAACTCCTCTTCTCCTCTTCCTCTGCCAGCTGGTCGTCATTGCGGGCACCAACGGACCCAGAGCCCATAGCAAGTGCTAGAACAGACCCTATCACGAGCTCCGGAAGGAGCTGTGCACGCACGGACCTCAACCCTATCCGGAGCCCCAGATCAGGCTGGGCACGCACGGACCCGAACACATGCCAGAAAGAATGCCAGACAGAGTGTCAGAATATATGTCAGATAGAATGCCAATGAATGCCAGATGGAATGTCAGAATATGTCAGATAGAATGCCAGACAGAGTGTCAGAATATATGTCAGATAGAATGCTAATGAATGCCAAATGGAATGTCAGAATATATGTCAGATCGAATGTCAGTTGGTGGGGATCACCCGAAGTAAAACATTTTTTTTGAGGCAGCATGCATCATTTGCTTATATTCTACTGAAAATGGTCAACAATCGGACATGCAGAATATTCCAGAGATATCCAGAGATACTGCACCTTTTCTTCCAAACCAAAGACCAAACGATGCGAAGTGAGTGCCTTGTAACTAGGTGATACTACGTTACTACGTGCATTGCGACGTGCATGGTGTTCCAAGCACTTGCGTAGCTTTGAGATGCTCTGAGAGACTGTCCGAGGTCAGGAATCAACGTCCAAACTCGGTGGTGTCCATTATGAGTCTACTGTACCATGTTGAAAACTACCAATACGCAACCAATACATCGTGAAGCGCGAGCAAACAAAACTATGGAGACAAAGAAACACATAGAACTACTGTAAGAGCACTGATATGAGAAATCAACTGAACCGCATATCTCAGGGAGGAACAAGTTCTCCACCACGTTGGCTAAAGAACGTGAAGCTTCTCTCCTGTCAAAAGCCAGAATGTTAAGGTCAATGTGACAATGCCTTGCTGAGAAAACATGAGCCAAGCTTTGCTAGTGAATTCTGGTTGAGGCAGTTTGGAGAAGTGACTCTTCAGTTTCGCTCAGGGAAACATATTAGGAGCTGCTTTCATCTCCGCAAAATTCAGTCTTGATACGCTGAAATCTAAGGGTACCCGGTGCCTGCGTAAAAGGTGCCCTCCCAACAATAGATGGCTTAATCAGTTAGGGTTAGTAAAACTGAGTGGTGGTATAAACTGTCAGTGGTCTGGAATGGCAATGGGGCTTGCAATGAAAAAACGCACAAGAAATGAAACACAATGGAAAAGCAACACTGAAAAGAACTTCAAATGAAAGATGGGAACAATGATAGCATACTTGGGGTCAAAAAAAAACCAAAACCACACCAACAAAGGGTGGGGAGGGAAGAAACTGCCCAAACAAAAAAAGTAAAAAGTACCACCCAAAATCAAACATTTTTTGAATATGCTTGATCTCTGGTGCTGACATTGTCAAAGTCAAAAGGTTGGGTAGAGGTGCAAGGGCCATACAAAGAGTGGTTGGCTAGGAACCTTCTCCTCTGCAAAGGCAACTTACGTCAGAAGCACAGATGCCAAACTGTCTGAGATGCGAGCCTTTTGGATCCCTGATGATCCGCGATGGACTGCCAACAACCGTGACTTAAAGCTGACCAAGTTTTTCAAAGTCCAAGGGTTCGTTGTCGGCACACAAGGGACAGAAGCTACCAAGATCATGCACGAGAAGGGTTGGAACATGGTCGTGCTCCGAACCTTTCAAAATGCTGAGTTGTCAACACTGGTAGTAGGATCGAATGTTGATCCGCCACAAATGCGCTTCACAACCAATTTGGGATCATTGCTCATCACGCCGCTGGAAGGGCAAGATCGTGGACAGATTGCTAGGCAGAAGTTTGCGAAAGATCAGGGCATTGCCAAGTCAGGAGGTGTCCAAAAGAAAGGTGACACCACCCCTTCGACTGCATCATCAAGTTCCATTCCCGTTTTGGGTGATCCTTGGGCCTCAGCGGCCCATGCAAACACAAGCAACCGGATTGATGCCATGGAGAAGAAATTTGTGACCCTCAGTGCACAGGTAGAAAAGCTGGAAAAGGGCCAAGAAACCACGAAAGAGCAGATCAACACCTTGAAAGCCAGCCAGGATTCGGGATTTAAGCAACTCCTTGACGCCATTGCTGATCTGAAATTCTCGAAATCAGGAGAGTCAGCAAGCTCAACCCCAGTACCATCTCCAGCGCCAAAGGTGGCCAAACACCATTAAGTGTCAGTTTCTCTGATTGTTTATCTTGGTTTTTGATGCTATTTGGTGAGATGGTGCTAGGCTCTCTTTGTAGATTGCAGGGCGTCTCACTCGCCGGGGTGGTTGCTTTGGGGCCTTTCTATTTTGTGATCTTTATTGATTTGTGCCGGTTTGGGATCCTTTGCTGCAAGATACCACCCCGAAAATTTAATCAAGGGCGTTATGCCAGGAAACGCCGCAGTTTTGCCAGAAGAAGGTTAGCCAGAAGCGCTCTCAGCGTTTTGCTCATTCAATCTTTTGTAATTAAACCATTCGCGACTCGACAAGCATGCGGCCCTGGCTGTATATATTTTTGTAGTCATGCCTGCTCTTTTGGATTTTTACCTGGGCTTTGCCGGCCCTCGCCAAATCTGAACGAGAACAGGACGACGCAATTTTGTCGTTTGATGCAGCTCACATCCTTAATGACAAGTTTGTTCTACTTTGCTCTTTTGTTCTCCCCGTGTAAGGGTTACCCTGGAGAAGGGCCACTTCAGATTGCTACATTAAATGTCACATCATTGCCCAAAAGGCTTGATACAGTCCTTAATTTTGCAAACTCGTGCCCTGATTTGGGTTGCCTCATTTTGCAAGAAACACGAATACCTGCTAGTCAGGTGAATTCTTTGACACTTCGTGCCAGAAATGCTGGGTGGGACCTACTGGTTGGATATCAACCAATCAAGGCGGTTAATTCTGAAAAGGTTTCTTTACGCCAGTCATGGGGAGGTCTGGCTGCTTTGGTTCCTCGTGACCACCCAGCACGGATGTTGTCATTTCAAGCTGAATGGAGCCATCTCGAAAGGGCCTGTATGCCATTGTGGATTCCTTCCAACACTGGGAGATCAGGATTTGTTGTGCTCAATTGCTACCTTCCAAGTGGTCAATCTGTAGTTGATGAGCGTGAGTCTTTGCTTTCAGATATATTCAGTTTTGCTTCTATATTCCACACATCTCCCACAGTGGTTGGGGGCGATCTCCAATGTGCTCCAGAGGATTCCAGTGCACTCACGCAAGCACTGGCTTCCAACAGATGGTCCGATTTTTATGGCGAAAGTTGCAGATCCAGGAACTTAGAACCTGAGGCCACCTATTCAGGAAATGGGTGGGCGTCAGGTTTTCGGGGCTTGAGGAAGACTAGGATCGACCATCTCTTTTTAAACGACTTGGCAAGATCAGCGGCAAAACAAGCAAGCATCTTTCGAGGTCCAGTTGCGCCTGGCCATTGTCCAGTCATTGTAAAATTTGATTGCCAAGTTTTCCACGAGTTGGTGTTTGGGCTTAAACAAGACCCTCAGTGGAACCTTCCCCCCAAACCTTGTTCTCAAGAAGAATGGGATGAAAGGGATGCCATTTGCAGCCCGATCCTAGCAAAATATATCGAATCATTTGTTCAAGCGGCTGAGAACGGTGACCCCCAAACTTTCTGGAATGATTTGACCCGGATGATGCATGAAATGCTTAATTGTATAACTGGCCAGTTCATTCAGTCGCGCAGGGGCGATATTCCAGTTTTCGAACAGAAGCCATTTCTTCCACCACCATGTAAGCAAAGTCAGTACCAGCAAGTTTCCTTAAAGATTCGTAAGCAGTTACATGAATTATCCAAGAAAAACCAGCAGAGACATGACGAAAATCCTGTTTGGATGACTCACCTGAAAAGGACTTTGATAAATATTTCAAAGGGGTTGGACACTTTAGGGTGTAAGGTTCCTACGCAAGGGTTCTCCCAACAACAAGTTTCTGAATTTCTCTCTGCTGCCAACCAGGCACTGACAACATGTGNGGTTGGACACTTTAGGGTGTAAGGTTCCTACGCAAGGGTTCTCCCAACAACAAGTTTCTGAATTTCTCTCTGCTGCCAACCAGGCACTGACAACATGTGACCTCCAAAGACAAATGCAGGAATCCACTAAAACCATTCGGGAGTGGAAAGATCGACTTAGGATATCCAATTCTGCGGATAAGAGGGAAGTTTTTCGATGGTTAAAAGGGGTTACCCCTTCCCACCCCAAAACGCTTGTTCGCCCTGACGAAACCTTGACTGGAAATCCTAATGAGATTCTTTCCCTCCTCAAAGATCATGCTGAAAAGATTTATAACCATCATCGGAACACCAATGAAGATGAACTTTTGGGACAATTTGTCAATATGTTTCAAGATGAGACCAATCATTTGAAGAATCCAATTGAGCTTCCCCCGTTTGATGCCGTTGACATGTGGAAACTTTTCCAGACAAAGCCCACCAATAAAGCCACGGGTTTGGATGGGTGGAAGATCAAAGAAATTCAAATACTGCCTCCCTGTGCATGGAAGGCCATTAAACTCTTCTTCACTACTGTCGAAGCTATTGGGAAATGGCCTAAGTCATTTCATTTGGTTTCCATTACTGCCATCCCCAAAACCCATGAATGGACCCCTGAATCTACCCGGGCCATTGGAATCACGTCAGTTTTTTATTCTTTCTGGGCATCTGTCCGTTTCAAANGCCATCCCCAAAACCCATGAATGGACCCCTGAATCTACCCGGGCCATTGGAATCACGTCAGTTTTTTATTCTTTCTGGGCATCTGTCCGTTTCAAACAATTGGCACCATGGTTGGGAAATTTGGCCCCCCCTTCACTCGCGGGCGGATTGCCCCATAGATCGGCTACACCATCAGAAATTGAACTTTCTAGCCACTTGTTTGATTCGGACGAAGACCCTGACAATACTTCTATCGTTGTTTTTATTGATCGGTGGAAGTGTTTGGACCTGTTGTTGCCAAAATTTTGTGTCCAACTTGGGTCCATGCTTGGGTTACCATCTCATATCTGCCAACCGCTTACAGACTTCTATAACCATC
>BGPT01002333.1:54358-93990 GCA_003297045.1 Symbiodinium sp. clade C Y103 | reverse complement strand
ACAACTTTCAGAGGAAGAGTTCTGGAAGGAGTCGGCAAAGGCGCCCAAAATGATTTGGAGTCATACCTGTATGTATAGATGAAATGGTCATTGTGCGCAGTATCTTCCGTGACATCGAACAACCAGATCTTGGTATGCATGACAGGTGGTGTGTCTACGTCCCAGATCAAAAGCTGTTGATTGGCCAATGGTTCATCACAGGGTACATGCATGTGGTCTTGGAAGAAAATCTCTGCTCCAAAACCTTCGGGGNGATCAAAAGCTGTTGATTGGCCAATGGTTCATCACAGGGTACATGCATGTGGTCTTGGAAGAAAATCTCTGCTCCAAAACCTTCGGGGGCAAACTGACAAAATTTGTAGGCTGATCCACCGTGCACTGCAAAATTGTCATAGATATTCACCAGGAGATTGTGTCTTGGTTTGATGGGGATGCATCCCTTGGAACCCAGAACATCCATCTCGTACAGCAAATCCGCATAGTGCTCCATGGCTGGACCCAGTTCGACCCCACAGGGGCACAAGTTCGGCAACGGGAAGCCCTGGGCCTAAAACTTCGTTATAATTTACCTAGAATTATGACTCTCTGGCCCTCTGGCACTCCACCCTGAGCAATTGACAAATCATGACAAATCAATCTCTGGGAAAATCATGCAGCACACAGCATGACATCTTCAGGACATCACTTAAACAGAGATTTTCTACGACACGGTCATTGCCGGGTTTTTTACTACCAATGGGTATAGCTCATAACTCCGATAACATCCGATAACTAGGGTAACTAGTGGGGTCTCATCATGTTTTATCTATATATAGATATCTAATGATATCTATAGTTCATGGGAATTATAAACATGTATGTATAAACGTCTATAAATTTTATTACAGTAAGCATTTTAAATATCTCTTGACGCCCGGGTTTCGTATTTGTGGCCAGTTGGGTGTTTGGGTAATCCTGGGTCTCTGGCCACGCGCATGGTTGACAGCGGGCTTTCCTGCAGCGTTGGAACTTGGATCGTTGGACAAATAATGAATATTTGAATATATTCAATAATAGCTATTTAACCAAGAAATCGAAACATGTAGATTTAATTCGCTTATTCAATTGATCTTGATTTGAACATTGGGTACACCTCCAGCTATAGCAATTCCACTGGAAAAAATGATGACAAAACATTTGAATGTTTGATTTTTTGTCTATATTGACCTACATATTTGGGGGTACCCCATTTTCAGACAATCCCATCCCATCTACTCGAAATTCAAGGAACATTCGCGTGTTCGATAGGAAAGAGATCTACTTGTTTCCTCCTGTTTTTCCATTGCCAGATGTTTAATCGTCAATTCAATCAGAGGAAGGACTGTGACGACACGCTCCTGAGAATTGATGCCCGTGGAAATGGAAATCTGTGGACTCACTCACATCAAGCAAGTTGAAAATGGTCATAGCTATTGAAAATGTTCATTTATAGTGGATTTTCCGATAAAAAATGGTGATTTTCCATAGTTATGTTAGTTTACCAGAGGGTATTATTTAGGTTTCACTTGTTCTGGCAGCACTGAAAACTGATTGCTGTTGAGCTTGCAGGTCCCTACCACTGTAGCTACTTTGGATTCAATTGATTGGGGTGGCTTCAGAATTCCACAAATTGCGGTCAGTAAAGCATCATCCGCTGAAAATTATGCCAATACCGTGCTAGTGAGTGCCTGTATCAATGCAAGAGTTCCCTGCAAGCAATTCTCAGTTCTGACCGACTACATGTCCACTTTTCCCGGGACGATTCCTGCATTTGGTGAAAGCTGAACAAACCACCCCCAACACCTACAGTAAACATTGCTATATCAATTGGTGTATCTCTCATCAAGAAGATGGGTATGCTTCAAACATGGCTAACCACACTCTGAAGGTTTAGAAGTTGATGTTTGTGGTGCCGTTTTGAACGGGTGTTCCCCCGAGTTCACTCGGGAACTCCCAGCACCTTGGGAAGCAATTTGGCCACATCGGGATGATTGAAGAGTTTCTCCTGGGGGGATTGGCCGGGCCGCTATGGCTGTGCCAATGGGGGATCTCCATGGATGCCCGGGATCTCCATGGATGCCCTACAAAACTGCAATGTTCATGATGAAAAATGAGGCCTTGAACCCGTTCAGAAACCCTTTTTTAATGTGGTGCCGTTTCCCTCTTTTCAGAGAAAGGGGGGTGCCCCAATTCGTTGGTGAAGTCACTGAACATAACTGCTACAGAACTGTTGGGTGAAGCCCACCGCAGGAAACAGCCAGGTGGTCAGATTCTTGTGGATTTCCGTGGATTCCTGGGACTCTGGGCGGCATTGTAAAAGTGATGAGCGGTATGACGGTATACGACAATCCAACCCAGATCTTGCCGTTGGTGGCATTTTGGTGACTCAGAAAAGACATGCAAACATATAGAATCTAAATCTATAGAATCAATGAATTTGGAGTCAACTTGCCAAATACTCGCGGCAAAACAATTCAAACAATGGAGGCATATCTCGTCCCATTTCCCCTAGGGCCCTAGTTTTCCCGGCCTGCAAGAGCCAATTTCCGCCATGGAGAACATTCTTCAAGACCTTTCCAGTGCATCTATTGCTGGGTCAACAGCCTGGGATGTTTGGGGTTCACATCCCAAACATCAAGAGATACTCTAATGTTCATGCAATTTACATGGGATTTACATGCGATTTGTGTGGATTTATATGGACTAATATGGATTTATATGGATTTATGATGAAATATAATATGTTGGTATCCAGTCTTTACTCTCAACCCCAAAGAAAAAGCCATAGAAAAACCTCAGTGCCAAACATCTGATGCCCACTGAAGGACAAACTCACTGGAAAAAAATATATTTGATTGCTATAACATGTCCGACATGTCCAACTCACAAAATGTGTAAACAATCATGCCCTGAACTTCAACCCTGCGAGTAAACTAAGCCACTGCAACTTATAGTGGTCAATGCATGTCATTAATCCATTCAAAACCGAATTTCACTATTACTTGGGGGTGCAGTTGATATTACTTTGTTGGGCATAACCATGGTTGCAACATGTTGTAAACTTTCATAAGTTGGGATATAGGCCCAAATAACTTATAACTGGAAATGCACTTGGTTTTCAGTATTCCTTACTGTGAGTCCCAGGTGTTCAATATAAAATGACCATCAATGATTTGCTCATGTTTGTTTTAAATGCTGAATATTCAATACATGGAGCATGTGAGGACTAAACGTGTATCACCATGGAGTTCCCCGATCTCAAAGTTAATAACACAAACATGTGTGTCCGCCAATTGATATATCAAAGTGGAGTTAAAAACCAATTTTAATCTTAACCATCTTAACCGGTTGTCCAAATTCTTGTACATCCGAATACATCCGTGCTGCTGAGAAACGTGAATGCCCATCCCTCCTTCTTCGTTGACATCCTGAATCTGCTGCTTGACAGTTGAAACATGGGCATGGAACGAAACAACACCTTTTTGGGGTCTGTCAAAAAAAAAAAAAATACCCCAATTTGTGGCAATTCTCATTGCAGAAACATGCAAAAACAATTATTATCAACCACTGGATTTTGCGGTCCCTTATATTTAGACAGCCACCTATAATACAAATATACCTTATAATATAAAATTACGCCCAGGCCGGGTGTGCCCCCCGAAGGTTTATCATGTGACCAACTCTTTAGGGTTTATTTAGGGTTTGTTTAGGGTTTGTTTGGGGTTTGTTTAGGGTTTGTTTAGGGTTTAGTTAAGGTTTCATTTAGGGTTTTTATGGTTTTTACTTAGGGTTTATTTAGGGTTTGTTTAGGGTTTGTTTGGGGTATGATGTTGATGTTATTGATGATGATGCTGAAGATGAAGATGATGATGATGATGATGATGATGATGATGATGATGATGATGTTGATGAAATGAGTAGAAATGAGGGAGTAAAGTTTCGTCATCCGTTTGCCCAAACGGACGACACGGAGAATCTCACAAAACATTGGCCCTGCGCAGTCAAAACGCACTTTCCCGGGCAGCACACCCGTCCTNCCGTTTGCCCAAACGGACGACACGGAGAATCTCACAAAACATTGGCCCTGCGCAGTCAAAACGCACTTTCCCGGGCAGCACACCCGTCCTGGCCGTAAAATTATATATAGATCCTTACAGATTTATATAGGTTTGCAATAAAGATATGTATGATACATATAGAATGGTCGTTTCCCCAAGTCATGGCAGACCCCAAGATCAAAACATGTCAAACAAATATATATATATATATATATATCAATATATATATATTCGATACTCAAAACATCTCAAAACCAAATAAAACCATATAAAAATCCATGTTCATTACCCGAATTCCCCGCAGTTTGTAGAGGGGAAGTCATCTCCCAGTGCTCCTTGGCCACCAAGGTCTTCGGAAGCTCCAGCCTAGGATCATGACCTGGGACCTGGACTCTCTAAGCATCCAAAAAAGTGAGGAATGCATGGGAAAACCAAGAATTTATTTACAAATCATGTTTTTAATGTCAACTATGTCAACCCGCGTTTTTTGTTTGTTGTTACATTCTTTTAGGATTAAGAAAATGACATATAGCCCACTATTTTTGGACTGTTAACCCGTGAAATCATGGGCGCTTGAACCAAGAAAATATTCAAACAAAACATGAAATAACCAAAGGTTGAGATAACATTCGTGGTTTGACTTGGTTTGATCCTTTCTGGTATCTGCGCAATCTGCGAAGGCAGAACATCAGGTGGCAAGGGAGATACACAAAATTATAGAGATTGGAAAGTCCACATTTCTGGAATCCCACTGAATCCAATGATTCTACTTTCTGAAATGATCACGCCTAATTTCACTCCACACGATTTCGTGGCAAACGGATGCACACATTCATGGTTTTCCTCTGTGGACCACGCGCACTCACAGTCACTACTACTTCTTCAGGGGCGCAAAGCCCTAACCTTCACAACCTTCTCCTTCGATGCCACAGCCATTTGGAAGCAACGCTCAATCTTCGCCTCTGGCTTCACCTAGCGTTGCCGGCCGTGCTTCTCCTGGAGCTGCAGGGCCTTGGCCTCGGCCGCCGCCTTCTCGGTGAAGAGGCCACCATAAATCCCTTTCTTGCCGCCCTTAAGCCTGATCAACACCTCCCACTTTTTTCTGTTCTTGTTCCACTTCACCCCCAGCACTTCGCTGGTGAAGTTGGGGTCCTGCTGCTTCGGCTCGCTGAGGAGACCCTTCTCCACCAGCTCTGCACGGAAGGCCTTGGCAGCCTCTAGAGCTGCTGCATCGGCCTGGGCCTCACTCATGCCTGGGCCCATGAACTTTTTCACTGAAAAGGTTCGATTGGTCCAGCTGGCCTTCTGTCCTTTCGAATCAAGCTTTGGGAACTTGACAAGCCAGGCCACCAGTGGGCTGTTTCACCCAACGTCTGGCACACCACTTTGCTTTGCCAAAGTGTTCCTTTTGAACATGTATGGCTTCTGCTCGGAAGCTGGCGGGGGGTGCTCCACAGCTACCTCTGCCTCTGGGGTTTCTTTGACCTTTTGGTCGGCAGATTTTGCCTCCTCTGCTGCAAGCCCCACAGATTCCAAGACTTCCACGCCTTGCATGGCATGGGCTCGCATGGCACGGGGTCCACCTGCAGATGCCAGGCAAGAGATGAGGTGGTCCATCTCCCCCAGGTCACTCCTCAGCTGGGACATCCCGCTCCATCTTTGCCTTCGCACCATCGGCAAGCGCCAGGCGCCGGCGTTTGGCAGCACGTGATGCCTCCAAGGATTCCATGGCTCCAGGGGGGATCGCCAGGATTTGGGTTCCCAGGCCGACTTTTGAAAAAAAAAACTGCGATTGCAACTGATGTACTACGAAGAGACCAGTGTACCTCCAGCATCCACCAATCACTAATCACTTGCTGAGATTACACTCTGGTAAACTAACATAGCAATGAACAAATAGGAAAATCAACTCAAAATAGGTCATTTTCAATAGCTACGTAACAAATTACCAGAGGAATCCAGAGGATAAGTATTTTGCAACTCCTTCTGATCTTTTCTGCTGGCTCCTCTGGGCCTCCGGACGCAGGGGTGGTGGGCAGGTTGTTATCCTTGCATGCTGACGCTGTGGGATTTTCCTAATGAAGGGCTGGATCCCTGTGGTGATTTCAACTGGGCTGCGTGAAAACAACAGATCTACGATGTAGGGCCCCATGTAGAGCCCCTCAAGAGTAACAGTTGGATTTCTCTCCAAAAACATCACCGAAACATTGTTGCTTGTGTTTTCCCCAAAGCCATGATCTACTTGGGGTCTGAAAATCCAGTATCCAATGGTTTATCATCATGTTCCCTTTGAAATTGCCATTTGGGATTTGGGGGGGGCGTTACCCCTTTTGCACACATAGCTACTTTAGACCTTTAATGGATATTTTTCATTGGGCCAATCTCAGGCAGGATCCATCTTTGCAAATGCGGATTCCAATTCTGACGTAGATGTTCTTCGATTTTGTAGGTCTTTGCTCAGTAGCTCCAAACTTAATGCAAATCACATCAAACAAATGATTGAAGGCAAACAAAGATAATCTCATTGTTGCATGTACATAAAATATAGAAGATGAATGCCATCTATCTCAATCAAACATGCAATTGATGCAGTTCATGCACATCCCCAGCACCCCCTATTTGTGTTTGCAGTTTGCACTCAGAAGCCCCAGTCATGGTTGGCTAGAATATGATATATCCCATGAAATCTCATCAAACATCATCATTTGTTTTTCCCTGAAATCACCATCAGAACACCATGGC
This sequence comes from Symbiodinium sp. clade C Y103, assembly GCA_003297045.1. Lineage (NCBI taxonomy): Eukaryota > Dinophyceae > Suessiales > Symbiodiniaceae > Cladocopium > Cladocopium sp. clade C. Next base: position 87,172 of record BGPT01002333.1, on the reverse strand, counting down.
CATCAGCCCCCCAGAACCATCCCCTCAGGGCGGTTCATAGCAGCCCTTGATGAAGTTCCACTTGTCTTCCTTCTCAAAGTCCGGGCTCTTGGTGGCCAAGGCCGTCCTCGACTCGCTACGCGCCACGCACTGTCGTTGGAAAAAAAGGAGTCCAAAACAGAGGGGACAGCAAGAAAATAACACGAAAATCTATGAAAATCTAGGATATTCTGGAAACATATTTGGATTCATGATGAACAATTGGTCATTTTGACCCATCATCATTCATTTTGATCCCTGTGACAGTTTTCACTATCCTTGGAAATACGCCGTTTGCACATATCCAGAATCTAGACAAAATACATGGCCCAGATGGTACCACGGTATCATCTATCTATAGTATTCTCATATCCTCCTCGATTCATGTAGATATATGAATCAAAAGTGAGATACGGGACCTTCACCTTGGGTCCTTTCTAATGATCATTAGCATGATTTCTATCCAATAATTCTTCATCTGAAGACAATCATTTAACATTGTGGCAATCTAACAGTAATCACCAAATTATATCCTTTATTCATCCTTCAAGTTCAATTAACCATGATTCAACACATATTTACAGTTTATATACAACCATTTTCCATGTTTAACTGTTTTCTTCGGGTTCTGAAATCCTGTTCAGACCGCTTCGCCATCAAAGCCACATCCATCCAAGGAGCATGGAGGCCAAACGGCAGTTCAGGCGCCAAAGCTGAAACCAGTCACGAGGGTCGAACAAGGTCCTGGCCGGGTGAGTTGGACTTTTTCGTATGTATTGCTGAAAAGCGTTGAATATCATTGATTTATGGCCAAGATGATTTGGATGTCATAGCTGTCTATGCTACATCACTAATATATAACTAGGATAACTATATAATGAACTTGATAACTATAGAGAACTATATATACTGTAACTATATACTAGGATAACTATATAGAATATATCAGTATATACTGTAGAATATATCAGTATAATTGCATTTGATGAAAGACCTTTTGAACCATCCCAGTTGGTAGGCGGGTTAACCGGGATCCGTTGCAGCAATCTGCCTCCGGCATGTATCAAAAAAAAGTCAGTGAAAGAACAAATATGTAGATATATGTATATAGTATAAATATCATTATATATATATATGTACATATCTATCTATCATACTATCGTATGTATATACATTGGTAAATCTGGGTATGGGGTGACAAAAGCACCCCATGGTATGAAGCCAACATGATATCATCTCCAATATTGGTTGTCGAAGAAATCATCTATACCTGTGCACAATCGTGTGCACTGCTCCATCACGGAAGCACTACACGTCCGTATGTATACTTAAACACCTTCTACAACATGATTAATGACACACATGATCACACACATACATAATATTGCATGTATATACAAAATATCAGTACCCAACAACTATGGATAGTATATGGATGTATATGGATACTATATGGAGGTTTCCTAAAATAGGGGTACCCTAAATCATCCATTTTTGTTTGGGACTTTCCATTGTAAAATATTACAAATCATCCAGCTATTGGGGATCCCCCCTTTTAGGAAACCCCCATATAATAGGTGCATTGATGATTCCATTTTATGGATAATATAGAACCATATCATCTCCCTAGTTCATCCTATTTCCATATACCATGAGTGTATCCATATATTATCCATATCATACACAGCGAATAAATTAAGGTATAATATATAGATAATATATTCATATATATTCAATGTCCCCTCGTCTCAGTGGACCTGGTGAAGCAAGCATATGCGGAGTCCATGCCATGGAGCCTCACCGAGACAGGCGGTAGACCAGCCCATTGGCCCCAAGGCGGTTTACATGTGCATATACGCATGTAACAAGATGAAAATAGTACTGCAATATAGGTATACTATAGAAACGTATACATATATGTATACGTTTCTATAGTATACCTTATATATATATATAGTTTGAGGTTGCTGTTTTGTTTCCCATTGTGTTTTTGTGGCATAGTGCTGTTTTGCCTTGTATTTAATTGACTTCATCTGTTTGGGGTATAAAAACAACTACAGAAATAGTATGCGGATTTCAAATTGGATATATATATATATATACACATATAATTATATATAATATATAATGGATATGTCATGATATATCACCAACCTATGATGACAACCGAGGATTTACTCCGAATTGCACTGTTACGAGGGAAAGTGATGATAAACTATCAAATGCTCGGATACCCTAATTTCAGGCAAGCCGTGAAATGATCTGGTTGGTTTTCACATATTTCAACCCCGTGGGAAATAAGCTTCCACGCAACTGTGGATCATCAAACCACCAACCACTGATCCTATATCCTCTACAAGTACAATCATATAGTAGTGACCATTGTAAAGGGCTGTTCAAAGTCCATGAGATTCACAAGATAGTTCTTCATTTCTTGTCCTACTGCAAGCCGTGATGTTCCAGGCATGTTGGATTATTACCCATTTCTGGTTGTATTTTTTTGAAATGCTATGTGCTTTGGCCGGACTGACCACATCACCAACATCCATGCTGCTAAACCCCAAACAAATGATTTTGTCAGGGTGGAAAATGCAGGGGCGGACCTCTACTGATCAACCAAGCAGTCGGAAAAGGACATCTGTGATCACAAATCCAATCAAACTTATCAACATATTTATCATGAGACAGTCCAGTCAGTGAGAATCACCTTGTGATTTTTGAGGCTCCCGAATTTCCACAAAGTCAGGGTGCAAACACGCCAGCTGAAGCTCAAATTGCTTCAACCACCCAAGGAAAAAAATGGATAGACAACATTAGATCATTAGACAAATTTAGGCAACATATTTATAGGATACCGATAGGATGTGATGACAGAACAGCACATGTGGAGGTTTCCTAAAATAGGGGTACCCCCAAATCATCCATTTTACTAGGATTTTCCATTAGAAACCATCCATTTTTGGGTACCCCCATTTTAGGAAACCTCCATGTAAGTAGTAAGAAAAAACGGTGACCAGAACCAGGAATAGCTTGAGCCCTATACCTTACCCCCATGGCACTGCCGCTGCCGGAGCCTGCGATACCAGGCTCCAACGAAGGCAGCAAAGGGAATGACGAAAAGAATGGCGACCTAAACGCAACGCGCTTGGCGATGCGCTCTTAGGCGCGCTGTAGGGAGAGTTGGAGGTATCAAGCCACGACAAAAATTCCACTGGACTACAAGGGTCAATAGAATTCCCTATTTTCATGAGTTGCATCTCTTAAATGTCCGAACAAGTTCTTCCTATATTAGTGCCAATATAAACAGTTGCAGGGGGGTAAGAGTCCATTTATTAGATCATTATGGTTATATTCATATTATTCTAGGCATCCAATATCTTGATATTGTTATTCCATGATATTCAATGATAAGCATCCATTTGCATCCATTTACCCGTTCTATCCATGTGGGTGTGTCTGAACATGGGGTCTACCATGGTCTACCCCAAACATATCCACGTCTTGCATTTTATCAGAGAATGTCTATCCAAAATGGGGTATAAACAGGGTCCTGCCCGATTTTCTCCACAAACTTCGACTTATTACTATATGATATACTTATTCCATCTTATTCCATCTTATTCCAGGTTGACAATCTAACCACTATAATGTTGGTAAAACAACAATAAACCATCCCAAATTTCACCATAAATAGACGGTATAAATCATTCCGAAACGGGTGCTTTCTCATTCTTTTACCATTACAGTAGTAGGATAACCTTAGCTACTAACCCCAACTTCCATCACTCCTTGTCCCATCCTCGACCCTCTAAGCTCTCTGGCCACCGCGTGCAAACGGCTCAAGGCCCAAATGGACAGCGGCATGCCGTAGAAGCCGGTGGGCCTGGACCGTGGCCGTCTCTACCCACGGTGAGCCCGTGACGGACGAAGCGCCGTTTTTGCAGGGTAGAAAGTAGCAAAACACCTGGGGTGAATCACTGAAATAGATTGAAATAGCATGGATTTCATGGGTATGCCATACAGATGTTTTCAGGATTTCATAGAGATGCATTGAATTTGTATTCCATCGTTGGGGAAAAATGCCCTGCAAAATTGAGGGATTCAACCAGTTCAACCAGTTCAACCATCCATTCTGCTCAGGATTTCACCTGATGGCATCCTTCCCATACCACTCTTATGAAACCATAGTACAAGCACTGTGGCAAGTGAGAACCCCTAAAAAACAAGGCCTAGAGATGCCTAGAGTTATAAGTTAACATGAGTTTAAGTGAAGCTCTTGTGATCATCTTTCATATGAAAGTGATGTTGTAAATGACAAAGGATGACCTATAATTATATATATACTGCAACTGCTGGAACATGTTTAGCTTAAGCTATTGATGTTTTTTTTTAATTGATAAAAAAAAAAGTTTCATAAGAAGAGCCACCGAATATTCGGTTCGGGACCAGGCTAGCATTGTCTCACCACGGTCAACACCTCGCAGGTGGATAACCCGAGGATTACTGGATTGGTGAAAGGAAAAATCCAGAGGAAACCAGGGTCTTTACCCGAAATACCCCCAAATAATAGATTGTTTCAGAGGTGTCTCTTTTATCCAGATCTGAAACAACTCACAATTTGCCATTTGATTGGTTATATTTCTCCATGCCATATTCTAATCTATAGCCATCAGTTCCCATCATTTCCGATGAAACAGGCCACAACTCATTCCTTTTTGGAAGGTTAAAATTCCTGAGGGACCCCGCAGTACCACGTTCCGCAAGTTCGTGCGCATGTCTTCCCGGAAGGTTCCTAGACACAGTGACCGAGCTAACGCAAAGCATCCCGTAATCGACCCCCGCGCGAGTTGGTTGGGATGAGATCATCCAATCAGGGTGTTTAAGATGTGCACGGGATGGGACTATATCCTCTGGTTATTTAACAGTTCGCCATGGAAAATCACTATAAAAATAATAGGTAAATCATCAATCATCTACAAATGGGCCATTTTCCATGGCTGTGTTAAATAACCAGAGAGATCCAGAGAGTATATGTAGCTGACTGCTGACCCACAATCATAAATTTTGACTTAGAATGAGAGGATGAAACCATCTGAGGATTGAAGCCAAACAAAGTGTTGACCATTAATGGTCGTCCAATGCACCAAAATACACAATACTTGGGATTAACTCATGGAAGTTTAAGAGCAGTAGTTTACAATTCACTGGGTGCTCTACAATCATGATCCCTTTCATCAATGATGTTTGATCATTTTCCAAGGAGTTCTGGCCGATCAAATCAGATAATCATATGTGTTCCTGCTTAAACCCTGAAATTCCTCGTAAATTCCTCACAAATTGGAAAGATAATGCTATCATTTTCCCATCTTCCCTATTCTGATTTCCCCACCATTTCCTTTCCAACACCCCAAGCTCTCCATCTCCCCCTCTGGGCCCCTTCCGGGCCCCTTCCCTTCCTCGCCTGTGCGGTAGTGCGGCTTCGACATGAGCCACGGCACCATGGCCAAGCTGTAGAGATGGCCACCTAGTTTGGGATTCTGAACAAAAAAATGTGGTTAGTTGGGTGGTTAACCAATGGTACAGTTGTTTTGCCCCTTTATGTCTAGTACTCCCCATTATATCAATCTACAGTAACATATTCCAACATACACTTGACAAGAAAAAACAGCACTCTGACTTCAATGGGATATTTTCTGGAACAAAACTGGATGTACAAACTAAACTAATGATGATGCATGTGTATGTATATATATATATGATAGATTAACCGGTAATATACAACCCTGGTGGTAATCATATATACTACTAATGATGATGACCAGCATTCATTTGGCTGTTGTTCTCAGACAATATTACATATACATCACATAACATTGTCTGAGAACAATATAGTATATCAAAATCATAAAGTGTGATACAATTATTTGTATATATATGTATTATAATAATAATATATCATATCTAATATTATTATCTTAATATGATATACATATGGCATCATATGGCGATGGTCTAGATACCTTGGTATCATACCTCATCCCTCTGCTCATCCCTCTGCGCAAAGGGACAGCTCCGTCCATTCAACCCGAAACGGCCCTTGGCATCAGCGTATCGCCCACCGAACCAGAAGAAAAACCTGGAGACTCCAGCGGCGAGTTTCGCCATGGCTCTAGGATGCTCTATGGCATCACAAGGGGCCCCTGTTTCAGTGGATAAGTATAGAAATAGTATCGATGAGTTGGTTTGAAACCTTGAGATATAATGAGATATAATGAGATATATCAGAAAATGCGGTACCAACTTAGAGCTGGCAGGCACCACTTTGCCGGATTTGGGCAAGCTAGATAGATACGACGTCACACGGTAACGGTGTTGAACCCACAAATTATAAGATATATTCAGAATTATTCAGATGTTTATTGGATATTGTTGGGATACATAATGATAAACAATGATCAACAGGCAAACGATTGGATTTACGGCGAGTGAATCTATAGTGTTCTATGATTCTATGGGTCTATAGGGCTATCAACAAACATGTGGTGCTTGCTTCGGAATTTTGAGGGCAATCTGCCAGGAGAAAATGGGATCACCAGCTTTCCAAGGCCAAAGTGAAACAACCTCGTGGCAACATGTTGTGTTGGGTTTGTTTCAGGGAAATATTGCAGGAAAACGGTCTTTTGCGACATGTTGCTACCATAGGTAACCATCCATTTATCTATTTCTCAAACCTAGTCAGGGAACAGTCTAAAGTGGTCTTTGGATCACACATTTCAAGCCTTCACTCTTGACATTTTGTTGCCCATCGTCATTCTCAACCATGCTTGGGGCACAGCAAAGTTGAACCCCTTCCATCCGCCTGGAGAAACAGTGGTCATTAGGATCATCCTCATCCCGAATATCCTCCGCAGAAATCCAAGCATGTGTAGAGATGATTGCCCCACGCTAGTTATATCATAGTTATATCTGTCATCGTGGATGCGTGGATAGTTCTTCTATGCCGGTTGTGAAATCACAAAAACTCGAGTTCGTCAATCCGCAAATCAGTCAGCAAAGCAAATGCCACATTTTGGGCTGGGATGGATCTGTAAATACCCAAATTTTCCTTGGAGATGTCATTTTTGTTGGTTGTAACTCCCTGTAAAATTCCAATTTTTGCCATTTTTGTTAGCTGTAAATCCTTGTGAACCCCCAACTTTTGGGCCCAGTTAAACTGGTGCTTTCCTCACCGCCTCTGCCGGGAAACATAATCCGCCAGAACTTCAGCAAGGGCAGGAGCAGCGGCAACAGCATCAGCGCCAAAATGCTGGCAATGGCCAAAGCCACCAGGCCTTCCAGGGTGGCTCTGTAGTGTGGGTAAAACCATGGCATAAACCACCCATGACCGGGAATGGTTCAAATCCCATTGATAGGATTAACGCTCTCACCTTTTTTGTGCTAAGCAGGGTAAAGTTGGTAGAGAAAACTGGCTTTACAAGCCCACTTCACCCTCGGCCCTTGGCTCGTATGNAGGATTAACGCTCTCACCTTTTTTGTGCTAAGCAGGGTAAAGTTGGTAGAGAAAACTGGCTTTACAAGCCCACTTCACCCTCGGCCCTTGGCTCGTATGTTTAAACATACTATACAAAAACACATCACTCCGTAGCCATTGATAACCAAACAACAAGAAACTAGAGATCAAGAGGAGAAGTTTCTATCTCAACCTTTTCCTTCNACATACTATACAAAAACACATCACTCCGTAGCCATTGATAACCAAACAACAAGAAACTAGAGATCAAGAGGAGAAGTTTCTATCTCAACCTTTTCCTTCGGCCAAGGGTGGTTAGTGGGAGGGAGGACGAAGCCACGCTGAGAGCCAAAAAAGAGCCGAGCATGAATCCTAACTCTGGAAGACCAGAAACAAGGATTAACGCTCTCACCTTTTTTGTGCTAAGCAGGGTAAAGTTGGTAGAGAAAACTGGCTTTACAAGCCCACTTCACCCTCGGCCCTTGGCTCGTATGNACATACTATACAAAAACACATCACTCCGTAGCCATTGATAACCAAACAACAAGAAACTAGAGATCAAGAGGAGAAGTTTCTATCTCAACCTTTTCCTTCCACGACCCCTAGACGTCCAGCTTGCTGGTGGCTCAACGTGGCTGATATTTTTCCACAGAGCGATGAGACGTCGTTGAGACGCAGAAGGGACCACTTTCATGTTTGTGAGTAGAGCTGTGGAGTCATCGATGTATTGTTTCATGACTCGCTCACTGGCCCATCTACCAGTATGTTGCACCACATTATATGAATGGGTGCTCATCCACATGTCTGTGGCCCCTCCCCTGCGCAAGCTATACGGCTTCAGGTTGAGGTTGTCCAAACCAGCAGCAACCAAAGCCTGATGGAAAAAAGTTCGGAATTTAGAAGGACTAAAAGGAATAAGGGGGGCATCCAATGTGACACTACCAAGCCAAGTAATGAGGAGCTTTCCCAAAAGAACATCAGTAATATGAACAGTGCCCGAAGATGGATTTCTGCCGGATGTCTTGGTCAAACCAAGGCGAAGAAGTATGGTATGATGATCAGGGGAAATAGTGATGTCTCGGGCAGTCAGGTTAAGTGGTTCTCCCGTTCGCAACAAACATTTGAAAGCAAGAAACAAACCCAAGGCGGTTTCAGGAGAACTCTCATATACTTTTCCCAAAAGGATCTGAAGTGTAGTCCAAGTGAAAGGGGTAGCCCGAGCAGGCAACTCGTGAAGTTGCCATGTCTTCAACATCCGCCAAGACTGGTTTAAATTTCTTCGGGAGCTGGGCTGAAAATGCTGAATGGAGGATAATGTGTCCCCTGCCAAAGAAAGTGATTCACCGTCCTCCCAGAGGAAGTCAAGATAATCCACTACTTGTCGATCCAAACCGGATCGAATAGTGGATAATTCCATTTGTTGTTGATTGAGGTATTGGATGAACAAGCGAAAAGCTTTTTCATAGCGGGCAATGGTGGTGGGGCGTAAAACAAGGGATTTTAAAGATCCTAATTGTGACCTACGCTTCTGTCGCTCGGATTTTTCCAGCCCTTCGACTATTTGACGTCGCCCCATTTTCGCTTTTTAGAGCGCCGTGAAGGCGCATCAGCAGGGTTAGTCTTGGAGGCTGTATATCCGAGCGTCAGAAGCAGTTGACCACAGAGCTGCAGGCCAGAAATCCGCTTACATACAGATCGCAATTTCCGGCTGGAAGTACGACCTTTGCCAAGGATTTGTAAACCTACCATGGTGTCAACTAAATGTAGGATTTTGGATCTAAAACCCCATGTTTGAATAAACGCCATCTCAAACCAGTATCTATTGCCCGCATCTCCAAACGGTTAATGTGCTCCCCCAGCGAGCCTTCAGTGGGTCGCCAATGCCACCCGCAGAGAACTCTCCACTTCCAAAGCTTCGGATTTAAGGAATTCCTGAGGCGATGGAAATGGGGCACCCCTTCCGATGGATTGTTGAGGAGTATATCGGACCCTTTGGAGGAGACCAAGTGGAATAGTTTCCTTACCAAAGTCCGTTGGAGTTGAACTGATTGGTTAATGGATTTAAACGGAACAGTGGATTTGATAGGGGGCCGTAGAAGCATTCCCACCATATCTTTTGAGCCCCCGGGTTTGAGGTTTTGCATGATCTGTGACACTGTGGAAAAAGGGATGAGTTTCAAGCATTGGCACAGGGGTTGAAGAAGGTTGCAAACCACCCCTACATGCCATGCGTTTCCCAGGAGTGACATCCGAGTATCTTCTGTTTCTAAAGGATGTGACTTTCGGAACGACTTTGGATGACAAGCGAAAGTGTAGTCAAGTGGGAACCCCATGATGGTTTCTTTTTCATTAACATCCAAAGTACGCCATCCTTTTCGAGGATGCACTACTCCATTTTCAAACTTGTACCAGTATGGGGGAAAACGCAGCCTGTCAGCTTTCCAGACTTGAAGATCACGTTCCGTGGCCTTTTCCAATCCTGCCGGTTTATACCGAGGATGCTTCGCAGGTTGTGCTGTTGTGAAAGTATAAAACTTGCCCTCTCCAGCAGGTTTCCATCCCGGTCGAAGAAAATCTTTTGGATGTGGCTCGAAAGAAAAGCGGATTTCACCCCAGTCAGCTGCTGACGAAGTTTCTGGGGGAAAAATGCTAATTCCTTCACCACTTTGGATTTCCCAGTTGAACCACCAAAAACGTGGTCGACGACATAGCGACAGATTCGAGGCGTCCACCTTGTAGGGCAAGACCCCTGACGATGTTGTATAAACTGATCGATCCTCGTGATTCATGCTGCTTACACTTTCCATGAGAAAATAGAATGGACACCAAGTGAAGACCTCCCTGATCCATTCTTTGATTTGGTCAAACACTTGATGCAAAGATGATCTGGGATCAACACTTGCTCCAAGACGTGAGGCGTTTAAGCCTGACACACCCTGGCAAGGAGGACCCCCGGCAAACAAAACCGCTTTGCAATTAGGAAACTTAGCCGCTATGTCTTGAACGTCTTTCTTGGTAATGGTAGTGATGTCTTCAAATTGAAGAGAACAAGGAAAGTGGCTCTCGAGGACTCGTCGAGCTTGAGGGCTTTTTTCGATGGACACATACCCTGCCAAGGGAACCTTGAGGGCGTCCAAGGCGACCCTTAACGATCCGATGCCATCGAAAGCAGAAATGACTAAAAGTCCCGAGCCATGAAAAGCTTCTCGCTCAGAGCCCCGAATGGAACCTTGAGCCACTTCAGACCCCCATTCAGTGAGGCCAACCGAAGCTACTAGCCCCCCCACCACTTTCCGAGGCATCCGAAGCTGTCACAATGTGATGTGTAGGGAGCTTGAAATCCATATACGCAAAACAGGACAAAAAGAAAGAGGCCCAGAGCTCCTGTGCCACTGATCGAGGCAATGGTTTGAATTGCCTGTCATTGGAAAAACTACTAATGAAAGACCAAACGTCATTCAAGTTTGCCATGAGGGGCCGTCGAAAAGAGAATAGATAAACCAGGCCCCCAGCCAGCATTTGCATTTGCTTTTGGGAGACCGCACGGCTTCCTAGCACATGTACCAGAGCTGTGAGGTACTTCCCAACCTTGTCTGGCTTGGGGCTGCAGATTCCTCTTTCTCCGTCAATCCAGGCTCCCTGCATCTCGGCTGCTTTCGCGGCCTCCACCGCCTTTTTCTCGTTACGAGGAATTCCCATTTCGGTATAGGTTTCCCTCAACATTTCCATGAGGCAGCCGTGCTCGTTGGTCAAAATTTCTTTTGATTGAACAGACAGAAGGTCAAAATTGTCCAAATATATTCTGAACCATAAGGAGGAGTCAGGAAATTCACGATCTCGTCTGATCTCCTGACCGAAGTTCAGAGAGGACTTAAAGGCACGGGCAATCACTTGCCGATGTAAATGTTGGGCCACAGCAACGCTATTGATGAACCCCATTGGCAGGACTTTACTGTAAAGAATGTAATCTTCACAGGCTCCTGGAGGCCTCATGTCCTTGGGTATGGGCTTGGAGAAGCCGAGAAATCGTTTCCAAACCGAAGGGACTCCTATGATATAAAACATTGCCCTGATGTCCTCGCTGGAGATAACTATTCCCTCAGAGGGGTGAACTTCCAGCTGAACCATTTGGGACAAAACAGGCAATGTACTCAGGTCGCCCCCTAACGGCAGGAAATTCTCATTGACCGGGCGGAGATCCATGATCAACCGCAGAACTTCAATGTTGTCATTGGTCATTTCATTTTTCGGCACTCCAAACAACCCTCCTAAAATCGGCTGTCCGTTGACCCTGAAGGCCTCTGACAGCGGCATGATTCCGCACACCTGACGCGTGAGCAAACCGGAAACCAGTTCCTTCCACGCATCAGGGGGTACCTGCACCCGAGGTGGCTTCATCCAAACCCTCGATTCCAAAGGTTTGAGCCACCTATCAGGATGCAAAATGAAATCCTTGAAGCCATCTGTACAAACTGCCTCAGCCGGCAGTATTCCTGCAACACCTTTTAAAGGTAAACTGGTGGCAACGTTCTCCCAGCGAACAGACCTAGCTACGTGCACCTCTTCCCCATACGAATTAACCCATCTTTGACGGAAAAAATCATTTGGGTCAAATTCTTTAAACGCCAACACCCCCCAGTCATCCAACAGAACTAAACTCCTACGGATTTCCTCCAACAGTTTTGTCTGGTGGTTGTTTGGGGGGGAATTTCCCAAATGAAATGAATTACAAAACATCCAATTAAAAGATCGAATCACCCCCTCTTCCCAGGTTCTTGTTACCTCGCACTGCTGTCCCTCATGGACAGCAGGCAAGGGGAGCGGAAATATCCCCTCCAAGCTGGAACCCCGCTTAGCCCCTTTGAAAGTACCTAGGACTTTGGGGAGGTGACAAAAAACCTGGTTTGCCAGACCCTTCAGGTTGGCTTCCCGGGCCCCTAATGCGTCCCCAGGCTCCTCAGCCGCCGCAACAGCACTGCTGGTCAGCACCGCGCCATGGCTCGGAACCTCAAGAACTTTGGTAGCCTGTCCGGGGGGCTGAACGCTCTCGGCGTGAATACCTCTACGAGGCATGGAGATCGACTCCACTCTCCTTAGGAGATCTTTTTCTTTTAATTCTTTTTGAGCTGCCATCATCCTATTCATGATGAGCTCATCCACTTGACGTTCCTCCTGATCCAAGTCTTCATCACTAATGTGAATCAGACCTGAGGAGTGATCACCTTGCTCGCCTCGGCAGAGGGCTTGCCTTGCTTCCCTTTGCTTTTGCCCTTGTCTGCCCCTTTTCTCTTTCCTTTGGTACTCGGACCAGGAGGTTCTGAGGCATGAGGTACCCAAGGTCCCTTCCCCGTCGCTTGAGGAGATTTCAACTGGCGCTGGAGTTTCGCCTCGGCCGCAAATTGTCTTTGAGCGTACCGGGCCTCGTCGTCTGCCACCATCCCCATGTGGTCGCGGGGAAGTAACTCCAATTGGAGCGCCAAGTTTGGGTCTGAACCCTGTTGCATAAGCTCCAAGCTCTTCAGCCTCTGAGCCGCGATGTCCGCTACCGAAAGAACATCTCCCTCCATGAGGGTATCCAGGATTACAGAGAGGGTCATCATCTCTCTCTGCATTCCCCGAGACCCCCCACGGGGAGCTACTACCTGTCTGAAGTTGAAGTAGCGATGAAAAATCTTCAGACTCTGCATAGATTCCCCGGTCGCATCCGCCAAGTTTTTCTTGGCTTCTTTGGCGGATACCCGGCACAGATAGCCCGGCAGACGTCTGGCAATTGTCCTCAGACGGTGTTCGGAGCCTAACCCCTCGTGCGAGGAGAGACTCGAAGTCGCAGCGTCGGAGCTCTGAGAGCTGGAACTGCTGCCTTTCTTTTTGACCCTCACCTTGATGGGTTTCTTGAAAGCAGGGTCGAGAGGAGTTCCCTGGCATTTCCACTTGGCTGCTTCGAGCATCCTTTTTACCTTCTGCTTTCCTTTCAACTTCTTCTCTTTTTGAACTACTACAGGTTCCACGACTCCAACCTCGCCCCTTGGTCCGGGAGGAGCTGCTCCTGCTTTGGGAATTCTCAGCCCCATATGATGAGCTGCTTCCCGAAGTTCTTCGTTTTCGTCCGGACCATCGTGCTGGTCTAGACAATTTTCTGCCCAAGCGAAACGATCCGCAGGCTGCAGTTCCCTGTACGCGAGGAGATATCCTATCCCTGGAGTTCCAAGTCTGGACCCGGGAGGGTGCTCCTGCCGCGAGTGGACTGGTGATCAGGAACGTCCTTAACTGGTGGAGAGGAGTCCCCGTCACCATCACCCCCACCCACTGTCCTTCGGAGTCGGTAGTGTTTTCTTTCACAACTCCTTGAATCATGCCTTCTTCCCCGGCATACCATATCTTTGCTAAAATCTTTTGACCCACTTTCAGATCTTCCGGTGTCAATTGATTCACTTCTGTCCAGGTTTCTTTATTACCTTCCTCAGGAGGGGGGTCCACCACAGAGGGCCTCTTTTTTGCAGCGACTTTGGCCCTTGCTTTTCCTTTGGCTTCAGCTTTCGCTCGAACCCTTCCCCCCCGAGGTCGAATCACCGCGGCTGGTCGGCGCACCTTCGGAGGCATCCGCCCAGTTCTCAACTCTAGCCGGTTCCGCAGTCTCAGCCGGAACTGTGGGCTCAGTTGCAGCTGGAGCCTCGGCTATGACCGTCCCGTCTAGTGGCAGATCTCCTTCACCAGACCGGGGTCTATCGGCAGGAGTGCCAGAACCGCTCTCGCTCTCCTCAGCACGATCGATATGGTCAGTGGATCCTCCACCTTTGGCCTTAGCCTTGGCACGCCGCTCCTCAATCTTTTGACTTATGAAACTCTCACGCTTCTTGCCTTTGCTCCTTTTCTTGGGAAGTTCTGAGTTATCCTGATAGTAATAACCGCCAGAACCACCCCAGCCCCAGTCTTCACCCCAGCCCCAGGGTGATGACCAATCGTAGGCCCAAGGATTCTTTCCTTTAGACCACCCTTGCTTCGTCTGTCCTTTGGACTTACCCTTCCCTTTTCCCTTTCGGAAAGAATAGGAAGAAGATGGGTGATCCGGTTCTGCCTCCTCTCCCTTCCCACTAACAGAAGGCGGACCCCTGCTTGGGGGAGAGGGAGGCTCAGGAACTGCACTCCTATCAGCCGCTCCTTTCAACACCACTCCCTTCTCAGGCTTGGGAGGAGGAGATGACTGAGGAGTTGCCCTAGGGCGTAAAGTGGGGGTCCAATCACCAGAGATACCTTTTGTTGAGGATTTGGCAACCGAGTCAGCCGGACTTTTGTCAATCCTTTTGGCCTTTGACTCTTTCTCTTCAGGGTCTGGGCTGGCTTCCTTCCGGGAGCGCTTAGGTCTGGCGGGGCTTTCTCTTTTCACTCCAGAAGCAACCGGAGGAGAAGCGGGACGATCCCTTCTCCTGTCTCGACGCTCCCGGGAGGGCGGCTCAACACCCTCTTGTTTCACCCTTTTATCTTCTGTCCGCCTGCCCCTGGTGCGGTCTCGGGACCGTTCCTCCTCTCGTGATCTTTGATGACGGCTCCGACGAGACTCGTCACCGGGTGTCGGTCTCTTCTCCTTCCCGGGAAGTTACAGTAGCAACACCCGTAGGAGAGGACCCAGCAATTCTCCTTCCGTCAGTAGAGACGAGGAGAATTTGTGAGGTCAAATTTCCTAAGACCTCTGCTAGCTTCCCCACCGTCTGGTCGTAGACCGCAGGGGTGAAGCCAGGATCGCCTGCGATCTGAGTAATCGACAGGCAAATCCTGCACAACCTACAGACCTCGTCCCTTTCCGGTGGCCAACGCAAGCAACGCCGACACCGACTGATTGAGGACGAAGCCACGCTGAGAGCCAAAAAAGAGCCGAGCATGAATCCTAACTCTGGAAGACCAGAAACATGGGGATGGGTTCTTAGTGTTTTACCAACATTACTTCTGGAAAAGGATGCAGTGCTTACTGTAAATCATCAAGAAGAAAAGTAAAAAATGTTGGAATGAAATGGAATTTTACTTGGAATCAAAATGAATGAAAAGGAATGGAGTGTGCCTATACGGAATGTCCTCCTCCATAGACAAAATCAAACCCAAGAATAAACCATCTGAATACAATCACCAGAAATGGGTTGGTATTACGCATCAAAACTTGGGATGGCATTGTTGGATTTACATGGATTTACCACATTACAGTGCTTTCCGCAGCAATCATAGTGACAATGGTTACATTAAGAACCAGAAGAAAACAAATAAAGAATACATCACCGTATGTCCGTTTCACACTCGCAATCTGCACTAGTCATAGGCAAAAAAAGGATGGTCAGGTCATCCAGGTAACAAAGTAACCCGTGGGGAAGCTTCTGTTGCCAGATCAGATTGCTACACTTGATCCCGTTTAGTGAACTGGTGGTGGCTTTATGGAATCCATCATCATGCACTAGTTTAAGTTTAGTTCGATATGTATAATGTATACTGTACATATCTGCCACAATCCATAGTTTAGCTACTTGCAAACCATTTTGGCTGCCATGAATCATGTATAAATCATGTATGAATCACCATTTTCCAAAAAAATGTACGGGTAAATCACCAAAATTCCATAAAATTCCTACTCTTTGGGGGGGCCATCTGCTGATTCTAGCAGCTCACTCCCCAACACCTGGCCTGCTGTCCCAACCTCCGGCACCCTGCAATCAAGGATGGACTGCAGGAAGGTCAAACACCGACCCAAAGAAAAGGATATTGGCTGAGATTTCTAGTGATAGAAATGCCCTCAACATGTAGAAAGATAATCTACCTCTATGCTTTCTTTTTGGGGGTTGCTATGTAGATTGGAGTTTTTCGTCGATGCTGTTTGGATGAGCGTAAACCTTGTCAGGCTCATCTTACAGAGTCGAAAAGAGAGTTCTGTTCTGTTGAATCAATTGTGGAATATTGTGGATCTAGTATGATCTAGTGGGAGATTCAACATGATGATTTTGCATCAAGCAGGATGTTCCATGAAGGTCGATTGGCTTGCCCCACCAAATGCCGCCGATGAGAATCATTTAGAAACACCCCAAAATCACATGGTTTGAATAGGGGTTGGTAAATCTCCTACGTTTCACATCACCCAGCTATTGGGGGACATACAGTAATCTCTAACAAATACCTTAGATGACATATTGATATCTTTGATGGCTTGAAAGGGAATGTTCAAAAAGGGACATTTGAGCCATGAAAAAATACCACCTGGTTCAATGGGGATTATGAACTAATCCAATCTATCAGCCAACTAGTATTTCAGAAGCTATTTTTCGTGGCTCAACTGATGAAACCAACAAAATATCGGATCAAGCTAGCAAAAATGGAGGACTTAATTGATTTAACACCAAAACACATGGGATTTCAGGGATGGTTCATGGCTCATTTGCCAGTCTCCCGGTTCATTACACGGCCCTTTTCCATGGGGCAAGAAGCACCTGGCCAGGCTGGGCGTACGGTGGGAACCAGGCGCAAAGAAGCAGAGGGCCAACGCCAACAAGGGAAGCACCTGAGGGCGGCAAAAAAAAAGGCTAGCGCATGCTAACGTGTATTATCATCATAACAATTACAATAATAGTACTAAGCTGTACTAAGTACTCATAGTAATATGATGTGTAATACTGTATTTGTTTTTGTATATATGATTTACAGTAAGCAACCATTTGATGGGGATATCCACAATGTCAACCCACGGGTGAAGGTTGACCCCTAAGCTGTTGATCATTGGGATTTTCCCGATTCCCCCATGGACAATTTCCACATGAATGGCCATTTGAATGAGAAAATCATGGAAACACAACTATCGCAATGGAAACTCCCTAAACTCAATGGAGCTACTTTATAGCTGGGAACATCAACTGTAAATGATGAATTTCCCATTGCCATGGTTGATGACCAAAGGGTAGGCATCGTTCATTGTTGTGCCTTTACCACATTGTCGAGGTACCTCTCAGGTATGATCTTTACCACCCATTGAACTGCATGGGGATACTCGTTGGTTTTACCACATCAAGGTCTATGTGCACAAGGTGGTGCCCCCCAGTTATAAGTTGGTTTATAAACCATAGTAGCTACAGTTATATCTACAATAAACCCTAGTTATTGGAGTTATAAACCAACTTAGCTACCTAGGGGGCACCACCTTGCACCTCCATTGGCCCATGAAAAACATTTAGAAAAAAGTGTTTTCCTGCATCTGAACTATGCAGGATTTGACGATCGGAACTGCAGAGTAAAACTATCGGATGTGCGATTCTCGAAAACAACCATGAGGATCTTCAGTAATAGTCATCGGAAAACAACAATAACACTGCCCAAATATACCATGTTCATATGTTCATCCATGTTCTATTTAGGAATGTGTTGGGAACTATTCAGAGAACAGAATTGAACATCCTGCAACGTGGGTAGCAATATACCAAACAACTGGAACTCAACGCAAAACAAACCATTTCTTGAGGCATTGGTAAGGGTCCCGAATACAGTGGCGCAAGAAGCAGCTCAGGACATTTCCGTACATCTGTGCAATGAAGTGCCCCCGCGTTCTGATTGTTGGTTCATAACCCTCGGATTAAGTATAGATACCTAATGATAATTAGAAATAGCTATTGACCAATTTGATCCAATGTGGCTATCTATGGGGCACCTCATGGTCTACATCTCAGAACATCCAATTTAATCAGTTCGCAGTGTGGCCACAATTGTCATAGATTTCCCGCGTCATCAAAAGCAGCTACGCCAAATCGTCACCAAGCCACGAAACGAAAGGACTTCCGTCCAAAGCGGCGTCGAAGCGAAACAACCATCGTGAGACGACAGTTGGAAAACAGACGAAAATTGCTGCGGTGTTTGCCGGGGAATTGAACCAAAATGCTGAAGAGACAGCGGCCAACCCTGACCTGTTAGTTGTAGCTGCATCAAGGATAACAAAAATGCTTTAAGGTTCAAGGAAACGTTGATAGGAAAATAGGAAACAGTGTGTTTTTTTCTCCAGTTTTTATCTCATGGCAACCGTTTGACAGTTCATCGCCTCAAGGACACTAGTCAAGTTGTTTTCATCAACATGTGGCCAAACATGAGCCCAGCTACTTGACACATCTCAAAAATCTTTTCCTCGGTCAAAGTCCGAAGGTCCACGGCCGTTCTTCAACCGTGGCTTGTGTGCGGATTGGGGCGCGACTTCGCACTGCGCAGACTTTCGCGCAGAGGTCGTTCGACGCGAAAGAGATCAAACGGAAGAGAAACCAAGATGTGAGGCACGGTCAAAACCTGTGATTTTTTCTAGTCTGACTGAACATAGGATCCACTGATGAATCATCCTTTCCCCTCCCAAATCCCAAGTAGATTTTGTTGGGTATACTGGTATATCCAACTTCAGACACAACCATATATATCCATAGATGTGTTTTCCTTTTGTTAGGTGGCTGAGATTCTATACTCGACAAACATTGGATGGTTGAATCCCAAATCTACTTAGACACTCCAAGCACCCATGAGAATTGTCATCCTAGAATACTAGGCATAATATCAGCTCATGTTTCTACAATTTCTGGGGCCCCTAAATAGCTAAGTTGGTTTATAAATGTTTACAACTACAATAACTATAGGGGGGGATATAACGAACTATAGTTCCATGAAGTTATAAACCAACATTAGGAGGTCCAGAAGTTGGAGATCATCTTCAAGGGGGCGTGTCCAAGTGAAAAAAAGGTGGTTTGTTAAAGAAAGAAAACTACCTGGACCGCCCCGGAGTACCTTGAAAGATTAGGTATAATATGGATTATTATGGATTAATATGGATGAATATGGTATAATGAGCTAATATACCCATGGTTTGAAGGACTCTTAGCCATGCAATCATGGCTACTTTCATATGGTCTAAGTAGAATGGGAATCACCAGAAAAACCAAATAGCTAAGCCAGTTCAGATCCAACTTTAATCACTATGGGGCACCACCTTGTGAACATGGTGCAATCTGCTAAATAGCTCTGAGTAGTCTGCATCCGGTAGCTCTTCCACTGACTTGAAAACATCGGCCGCCAAGTGCATCTTCGACGCACCGTCAAAACTTGGCCCAGAGAATCATTTTTTGCGAGGAACACTGGGCGGAAACCATGCGACCTGGCTCAACAACCAAGGAATCGCAGGATTCTGATGGGTTTTGCTCACTTTGCAGGAATTCTCAGTTTCTGTTCATCCTGTTCATCTATCAATTCCAATGTGAATCCGCCAAAAGGATTCATAACACCTCACATTCTATACATTTTCTGCAGAAAATAATGAACACAGGTTTCAACAAACAGGTCCAACCCCTAGTTGACAACAGGACTCATGTGCTGCAGTGGGAGGCTATAGTCATGATGCTTTCATCTTCGCAATGAGTCGGGAAAAGATGGTCCTGGGGTCACTGCAATTTTGACACATACTGTGGATGGAAGAAATCCTGCACCACCTTGGATGGTTGAAACGTGTTGAAACCCCATGAATAATTAATTGGATAAACCGATAAACCAACTATCAACTGGTGCAGTATTGCTTCCATCCACGGAATCCTTCTTTTAGCACACATTGAGTTGAACTTGAGCAACAACAAAAAAACGGCCTGAGATTCAGTGAAGCCGCTTCGCTGCTCCCAAACTTCCAGGAACAACAAACATCATCCCAGGAAGTGTTTGGGTGGTTGCCGCATCCTCGAAACACTCCCACAAACCGCAGGATTTTAAAAATCACGAGTCCCAACAGGGACCAACTTGTTGTGACATAGCATTGAGCTTTCTCCTTCTGAATCAGTGTTCTGCTGCTCCCTGCTGTGGTCACAGATCATTCATGTTTTTTCATGTTTTTTTCTATGTTCACAACTTGGCTCAATGCTATGCCCCAAACTGGGCTCCCATCCTCCTACCACGGCTTTTGCCGGATAAAAGCTTTGAGCGATTCACAAATCCGTTGGTGCCGTTGTCACCCCGCATGACACCTACCTGCGTGGAACATGCTACTGATATTACATCATTTCTAGGGCATTCCAAAAAAAACTAGAGGTCGGTGCCAACAGGATCCACGTGGATACTACACTAACTAATCCAACAGCAGGCTCCGAATGTCCCGACCCTTCACTTCGCGCGGTGGAGGGGTCGATTTGCTGGCACAGCGAATCGAAGGTTAGGAGGTGGGTGGAAAGTTGATGCCATGGCTGTCGTGAACTGAGGCCATCCACGAAACTATGGAAATTGGGGGAGATTCTTTCGGAAAACGCTACCAAGCAAAAAAACAAAGAAAACTGCACTACCATTGTTCGGGCTGAATCATGTACTTCGCCATTGAAGTGATATTGTGATGATTCCCCAAGCCTAATCTTCATCTAAAGTGAATCGAAAGTGAGGATTAATAAGTGAGGTCGGTCAGTCTCGTTGCAACATAATTCAGCCAGATGATCAGCAAGCATCCCATTTGTTGGTGCTTAACTCCCCGTTGACATCAGCGGATAGCCCCATCTTGAGGACATTCCCATCAATGATATCTACATCCGAAATATGCCATTGCCAAGTTTAATTGGTTATCTCTATGAAATACATTGAAATACCACCACAGGCCACCACATGAGTTAGCTTCATATCCGCGCGAAGCAAGCTGGTACCATCATTTTTGACTCATTTTGTACATCCCCACCATACCAATGAAAATGGGGTGGTTATGGGTGTATGACAAATCAAGGTTCATTGTAATGTGTGTGTGTATACCTAGACCCTCCAAGTACCAATAAAAATTGTACACGAGCAAAAAATAATGCGTATATCCACACTAACCAAGTAAACAACCATCAGATTTTCACTACAGTATAACTAGCTTAACTTTGGTTTATGCTGATGAACGAATCATACCTAGACCCTCCAAATACCAGCAAAAAAAATGTAAACAGGTTCATTGCGGGTAAATAGCATGTTCAAGGGTGCAAACGGAGGGTCTTTGGGTAGATACAAGTAAAACATGTTGGACGTTAGATCTTCCAAAAGATTGATATATAAATGTATATAATTTGATATAATGGACCAATCTAAACCGTTGGTTTTTCTCCTACATCATGCAGGGTATACGTCAATCTTCCGTTCTTTTTTCATCAACAAACAGGGCCCAGGGCGTTGAGGGCTCCACCCCCCTGGCCTCAAGGTCCTTAGATGTCGCCCCAAGCGCTCCTCCAAAAACTGGGCCCAGGCCGCCGCCTGGGAAATCCGACATCTCATGGGAAAACCCACTGGGAAAATGGTGACTTTTTACTAAGAAAAATGATACTTAATCCATCCTATATATATATACATCCAAATGGTGGATATTGGTGGATTGTTTTTTTTTTGATATCATTGGTATATCATGGAACATTCATGGGATATTACGGAATATAGTGATGGAAACTGGTGATTCACCATAATTCACACATCTAATTATATATACTCTACTTAATTTCAAACAAACCCAGTTGTGTGATGGTTTATTCATAAACATTGTGTTTTTGTTTTATCAATGAAAATCATCATGTGAGTAGAATGTTTCTAGAAATATAATATTATATATATATATATAAACATGCTGGGAACAACTGAAACATGCAAATTTCATTGATAAACCCAAACTCTTGCAAGCTTATAAAGCCTTGACCAATAGTAGATATGGTTTCCGTGGTGGATTTCATTATCATAATTTTAGAGTACTACTACAACTCCATCGCCCTTGATGGGATGGGGTGGGATGAAAAACCTAGGTCTGTAAGGTTTGGCCAGCTGGGAAATCCCCTTTGAATGGAGGTCTTTTCCATTGCTATGTTCAACTACCAGAGAGTACACACCACTAGTTGGTAGGGTTGCAACGTCTTTAAACCTGAATTGATCGGTTCTGCTGCTTGCAGGAAGCATGTAGATGAAACCCAACTTGGATCTATGAGTACCTTGACGGATGGATTTGTCGCTAGTGATTGCTTGCTAAAGATTCCCAGTAGATGATTTTGGTCCCCATTGAACCAACTATTTCCCATAGTATAATCACCAAACAACAGGGGGAAGTCGCAACTGCGCATCTTGGAGACTGCAATCGGTACTTCACTTAAGACCTCAACAAAGATGCGTCTATTTCCATGGCTAAGCGAATTCAAAGCATCGTTTCCAATAGGTAAACACTGTCAAACATTCTCCCAGCAAAACTAGATCAAAGACATAAGAAAAGCGAAAAAATCACTACCATGGGTTTCCCCTCTGGTAATTTAACATCTGCTATTGAAATTGTTCCATTTATAATAGATGATTTTCCCATTAAAAATTGTGATTTTCCATAGCTATGTTGGTTTACCAAAGGGTACCATGGGTTTATTCAGTCAGTCAGCCCAAAACATCCCAGCCTGCGATGATACGCGTCCACCTGCCGCAGAAGACCACAGCTGAAGCGCAGTTGGGGAATAACAATAATGGATACTAATGGACAATAATGGGAACACATGGGAGATTATATCCCCAATGTCCAATATTTATATTCCCAATATATCCCCATGGATAACATATTCCCCATTATTCCCCCAGTAAAACATGGACAATATATAATGAGAACATAAATACGAACTAATCAAAGCTAATCTACAGATTGTTGATTGGGGCTGTTGGGATGACTTAGACTTTCATTGGAATAGGATTCCAACCCCTATAAGGTGGGATATGGTGGGATATAACCCCTTTTATAACATCCTATAACATCCTATAACAATGGTTATCTTACTGGTGCTTAGCAGGGAATGAGGGAATGACCCATAATAACAATTAATAATCATCCCATTCCCCCATTCCCTACTAAGCACCAGTAAGTTATAGACCCTTACACGTATTACAGAGTTACCTTCAAACTGGAACTGCACCCAAGTCTACGGCGATTCCTGGGATGAAGATCTGATGAGACAGCGGTGGATGTTCCCGAGGTTAGATTACAGCAGGGTAGTTTATCCCAAATTCCCAAATATCGACATGCGAAATGACATATTGGTTTATCCATCCCACACACATACCAAAAAAAAACGAGTACCCTCAACATGTTCTGTTTTCTGATGACTTTTGTGTTGGCTGTACCGTAACCCTCCATCGATGGAGCTTGCATTCATGTTCAGCATTGCTCGCACTCTATCATCGGGTCTACCGCATGATGTCCAAGCTCGATCATCCAAATGGATCCAAATGGGTTTGTCTGAAAATAGGGTACCTCCAAATTTGATGCTTTTCCATTTTTTCCCAATGAAAAAGTGGCCATTGATGGTACCTTCTGCGAAAAACATCTGGGAGGATCTCCTCTCAGGTTGAGCAGTTTCCCCTATTGAAAATTGATCCCAGATCCGGCCAGTCGAAGTCGCTGCTCCCCCATCATACCATCGCATCCTAAGGAAACATCGAAATTCGACTGAACATCCAGCTACCCTCTGGGTAAACCAACATAGCCATTGAAAATGGCCATTTATAGTTGATTTTCCCATGAAAAAATGGTGATTTTCCTTAGTTATGTAAACGTTTACCAGAGGGTATACCACCTCGGAGGCTCCTAAACAAATGGAGCATTCTCAATTCTGTCTGGCAGAAATCCCCTGGATTTCAGGCACCTTCCTTTTTGATCGGCGGCAAGTGCTCGGCGGGTTTCGCCTCGGCTGAGTTTGTTGATCAGCAACTCCTTAAGGGAAGTTGCCAGCAGCAAAGTGGGGATTGGCTGATATCAAGGCAAACAAAAACACCGTCTTAGGATGTTTTAAGTGGGTCATGTGTTCAATCCAAGCGTATGGCTACAATCCAGCATTTCTCCAAGCATTTGGAGGGGCTCTTCAGCCACGCAACAATCAACTCCAGGTATCGTGGACATAGTAAGATATAACAGCGTTTACCAAGAACTATAGTACCAAAAATATACTGTGTGGATCAACATCATTCAAACATATTGAAGCCCCCAAAAATGGACTGCTGAAGACAAAGAAAGAAACAATCTTGTGGACCCATCAGTCCCTCAATTTTGACCCATGACTGGGTTGGTGGCCAACACCAGCTCTGCAAAATATGTCGGTCGTTGGGGATCATCGTCCCTGTTCTGTGGTTGAAGATGAAAACACGATTCGAAACCACAATATATATATATATATACACGTTGCTGATATATATATATATAAATATATATATAAATATATATATATATATAATATATAAATATATATGTATAAATATATATATATATATATGTGTCCTTAAGTATAATCATCATCATCATCATCATCATCACTCATCATCATCATCCTCATCCTCATCCTCATCATCCTCATCCTCATCATCCTCATCCTCATCCTCATCATCTATACATCATATATCCCACTATTGACCTATAGTAGTAAGATCCCACTATTTGACCTCCACATGAGCTTAACATCCCCCCCTTCACCATCTGACGTTCCCGACCTCTGTCGCTTCCCCGCTGGCTCTCCTGGGAAAGTTGGTCCATGGGATTCCGTGGGAGAACATGGCGATCTACCCTCTGGTAAACTAACATAGCTATGGAAAATCAGCATTATTAAATATTATTAATAGGTAAATCAACTATATAAATAGGCCATTTTCAATAGCAAACTCTTAGTTTACCAGAGGGTATACTTTCCTACATCTTCGGGATTGCCCCATCACTGGGGAAACAAACAAACGCCATGTCCACGTTTTCCGGGAGCTCCTCGGTTCCGTCTTGGCGCGCGGTCCGTCTCGGGAGGACAGCAAACGCTGCAGGGGCGCGCGGTCAAAGCCTCGGCCCATGGATTTTCCACTGTGGGATTTCAAGTTCTTACATCAATGTAGGGTTGATGATTGTATATGTTGTTCATCCCCAAATGGTGAGCTATCAGTATTTTGCTACTGTTTTTTTTCCCAGAAAATAACAATCCGTTGATATGACCCTTGATCCAATTCTTCGAACTGGGATAGTTCGGGATTGAACCTGCCAAACATGTGGTACAAAGAAAACTCATGGAGCGCTAAAGGCAACTTGCCTATGATATCATCTTCCAGGGCTTTTCTATTGGTATTCCATGCTGAGAAAATCAGTGCCAGGTACGTGCCATAATTATGGTTAAGGAACAAGAAAAACAATCCTATACATTCCCAAAGTAGTGGACTTCCCATCATTGAGAAAATAAAAAAAACCTTAAACAAACCCAGGTAAAATATCATCAACATTCATCAACTATCATCAATTCCAATGCCCTTTTGCGTGGCAAACGCAGTCATCTACCAAGCAGCTCTGCAAGTAGTAAAGCATCTCTTTGGCCTCTGCCGGCTGCGGGAAGGGGCCCCCCTAGTTGGCTAAGTTGGTTTATACCTCGGACACCTAGGGTTTTGCAGAGATGACATGGCCATAGTTAGTTCGATGGGGTTCTAAAAACCAACAGACATGACCCAGGGGGCACCAGCTTGTATTGCTAGTTAGATAAGTTTCTCGGAGTTGTTCCCAAAATGCTGGAATTAGATCCATTCGGAAAGTAAAACATGCTTCGGAAACCCACGGTGCAAGGTCTGAATCATAGACTCATTGCAACTGATGCCTTTGTAGTTTACCAATTCAGCACGATCCCTGCACATTATCACAGTTTAGATCAAAAGCATCTGATTTCCAGCTGGAAATGAAAATTGGATACAATTGCATTGAAATCCCCAAACAATAGTTTCCAGGTTTCCAGTACTTCATTCAATTCCATTGAAATCCCCAAACAAAATATAGTTTCTAGTAAGGGAATGTAAGGGAGACTATTCCCTCCAAGATGTCCTTTCTTGCAGGTTCTGCGGTGGTTTCGACGTCGAAACCGTCGCCTTTTGACTGACTTCGCTGGAGTCCATCTCCGTCCTCGAAAGCTGGGACCCGTGTGGTCGGCATATATATAGATGCATAATGCATACGTAGTGGTTCATCCATTGCAATGGTGAAACATGCTCTGTATATCTGTGTATTACTACTGCAAAACACTTTTGTAGTTGTTTATTAGTGATGGAATGGAGCAAGGTGGATGAGTTGGTCCAAACATGGAACTAAAACTCCAAATCCACGGGTGACTTGTCCAATACCCCATGAACAATGGCCATCTTCGGGGTAAATCCACAGCCCATCCGCAGGTTTTTAAGTCGTCCCACTTACAACTGAGTGGAAGTGCCTACGATCATGAAGCACCTACCTGTACCCTCTGGTTCTTTAGCCATGGAAAATTGCCCATCTATAGATGATAAAAGTGATGATTTACCTATTCAACATGGTGATTTTCAAGGTTGCACGCTGTTTAATAACCAGATGGTATCCCCACCATTTACGTTGATCTCTTGGTGTCACTCCTAAAAAGTCTCTTAGCAAGGCTTCAAGGGGCGCCTCTATGAACCGATGTTGTGAGTGCTTTTCCTTACGAAGCACCATTTATGGTGAGGAGTGAGGTCGGTACAATTCAAGAACAAAAGACTACTGTAGTCTCCCCAGTCATTGGGTAAATGTCGATAATTTAATCATATATATATATATATAATAGCTGCACACAAATTCTACTAAAACCCTAAGTTTTTTTGTTAATTGAATTTCAGTGTTGCTCCCAAACACCCCAGTGAAAGCAGGAGGTGAAATCCATAGCGCTGCCGTCCTGCTCCCCACAGCGCTTTCTCTGGCACTTTGAGGCCACCGCATGCCTAGACGAAAGACTGGTGGACCCATCCGTACCACAACGGAATCGTTCTTTAAACTGGGTATGACACTTTCAATGTCTTCCACTATGTTGCATTTGTGTGTATACATACGAGTATATTATATATATATACATATATATTCTTATGGCAAGCAAGAAAAGCTATACCCAAGTAGGGTTTACCATTGGTTGCCTCTAAGGTTTGTCAGGTCTTGATGCAAGGCCAAATGTGGGGTTTTCATGACAAAGTACGTGAATTCCCGGCACCACGGTGAGCTCTTGACACGTCCTTACAAGTTAAAATGGTTATTATTCCAACATGATCTGAACAAACTAAACCAATGATACACAAAAGCACCAATATAAAACGACATATTATGAGTTAGTGCACCCCTAAATCCATTGGTGAATCATAAGTTTCCCTATTAAATAGCTTTTTATATACATATATATATATACATATGTGGGGGATCCCATTTTTTGACAGACCCATATAAGAATGCCATTATTTCTTCACCTGGCGAACATCTGGGTATGGCACCTTCCATGTCCTTGGGAGTGAAGCCACCCTTCAAGCCTGACACTGCTGGGGGCCATGAGAGATGATGGGAAGTCAAGAGATAGTAAACCAACAACAAATGGAAGATTTACCCTCCAGTCAATTAACATCTGAATCAAAACACATGGACCCTGCCAGATATGGGTTGGAAGATAAGCTTCCACCAAAAAGTTGTAAATGGGTTATTTTCAGGGTCTATGTTAATTTACCAGAGGGCAACCATCAACAATAGAGATGTTCTGTAGGAAAAAATGAGGATAAAAATCATGAGCAATAGGAGTTTTATGTGGTCTAATGGGATTTGATGGGGGGTTCTTCACCAGAATGATAGTCAATGGATTGGTTCAAGGGAAAGTCTTATCCTGAAACTCTGATTTCTACGATCAAATATATAGGCGTCATCCAAATTCATGGGAAAAGGTTTTGACGAATTACACCCGAGATCAATCACATCCTAGTATAGTGTTGGCCTGAACATCCGAGACTGAGATTCGATTGGACCAGAGAAATGGAGCCCTTGGTTTGGCTACTCTTCCAAGCGTGAAATGTAGATCTTTCATGATCTTTCCATGAGACAGCTGGATTCCTGGGTGTGCAAACTATTGTTTTTGTTGATCATTTCACAATGTACTCACAAACACACAATACATAATAATATATAATAATCAACTATATCCAAACTATATATTAAGACTTGGGAAAACACCCCACATATCCAAATATCTAACATATCCATACATATCCAAATATCTAATCATCAATAGAATTACATCTTTTTTTTTTGTTCCAACAATCTTTCCCAACATCTCAGGCTCCGACTTGAGAACTGCGGCATGGCCGGGACCGCTTTCTTCGGTCCACCGTCCGCGGCCGGAGCGGCCGGCGCGGCCGGCAGCCCCAAGGCCCCAGGGGGCCTGGGGGTGGTCCTGGGAGGCGGTGGAGGCGGGCCACCCCCAAGGTATGTTTGTTGGTTTATAATCCAATCGAAGTATATAAAATTATATAAGCATATACCTTCTGGTTATTTGACATAGCCATGGAAAATCCCTGAACTAAATGGAGGTTTCTAGCTGGGAAAATCATCCCAAATTAGCCATTTTCCATGGCTATGTCAAATAACCAGAGGGTATATGATATTATATCATAGCTATCTAGGGGTAAGAAGCCAGCTAGGGGGGAATCCTCATGCTATTTGGTGAATGTTTCCATGTTTAGTTGACAAATAGCTGAATTCTTGCAGCCGACCTCGACCCAAAGAAGGGTAAAAGTCTTGAAACATCTTGATTCATCTTAAATCTCACTGATCAAACCTCCATGTTCCCATCTTGATGGGTGGCATTCCCATGTTGGTGGCTTTGTATATTATGTAAATCCCTGTAAATCCCATGAAATCCCCATATTGCGGAAAGATCCCCACATGTGTCGCTTGCCCCCATTTCTACTTCCAAGCATCAGCTGGGGCAACGGCTGAAGCCTGAAGATGAGGTCACTCACAGGCAAGGGAAGCAAACCAAGCGGTGGTTAGAAGGGAGCTGTGAGGAGCTATGGTGGTATCATGTTGTATCCATATCTTCCCTCTTAAAATCATTCCTTCATGGAGTTGGAATGGGTTGGAGCTACGATTTGAGTCTCCCAACCGGATGATATAGAGTATCAACCCCTCTTGATGAACCTTGATTATGAACTGGAGAATCACCCAAAATAGTGATTAAATCCATGAATGCCTATTAAAATGGGTACCCCACCCTATTGATTAATCCAACATCGTTATCAATCCTGGACTAACATTGCGAACAATCTGATTTTACCAGTTAAACGTGAATTTAGTTAAGCCTGCGCAAATTTGCATTTTACTAATTATCACATTTGGAAATTCAATCGCCACAATATTGAATTTAATTCAATGTCGAACCTGAAGAAAGTGCAGGCAATCCCGACAATCCCCCAACCCACGATGCCACGCAACACTGCAATCATTCACATTTCAAGACATTGACCCCCAATAAAACTTCCCTGCGCACTGCTAGTAGGAGGGAGGAAAACCCAAGACTTAACCAGAAAAGTTGGTCTTTTTGCCATCAACGTATTGGTAAACATGGGGAAACATGGAGATTGAACAAAAAACGACAAAGTTTCTTTTGGTTTGTTCCCCATCTGTTGTTAGCACGTCAGCACGTCCCATCTTTTTGATCAGCCTCCTGCAACAGGACATGGCAATGGAACATGCAACAGTTCTTCATATCCACAGATACATTCAGAACCGGGATTTCCCGAAAGAATAGATGACCAAAGGGAGATTACCTGAGGGCAAATCATCATCTCATTGGTTCAACCTCATTTCTTCGATGGTGGCTTAGATTCCAATCTCAAGGTGGCTGAAATTCACCGACTCTTTTGGTTGGTAAGATCCCATCAGAAGCCTCCTGTGTTTGTTAGTTGAACCCAATGAGTTTCCCAAGAATATCTGGTGAAATCCAAGTACATCGCCTATGATTAATAGCTATAGTACATCTTAGTACCAATTAAATTCAATTCAAGCCTTGGTATGTTTTGCTTATACCTTCCAACCCAAAGTTGCATGGGATATTTTACCTCTCATATTGAAATCACGTATTTGTTTGTTGCTTCAATCGTTCAATCCCCATGTTTACTCATGTTGATGCCTAAATCACGCCAGTTCATCATGTTCGGTGGGTTGAATCCCAACGTTTCATGCTTAAATCTTCAATTGCCGTTGGTTCAATCATGTTCAATCACCCACTTTTGCCGCTGAAATCTCCACGTTTTGCTGCTGAAATCACCCATTTTTGGAGGCTAAATCCCAACCCCTTCCACCAGCTGCACCTTGGAGTAGCATTGGGAGGGCCTGGGGAGTCGCCTCACGGAGCGAGCGTGAGCTGCTAACCGTGGGATTCTATGGGATGTCACCAAGAAACATAGCGGATTTCATGGGACTGATCTAGCGAAAATGGGGATTGAATAAGAATTACCCTTCGGTAATCAAACATAGCAATTTGAAATCAACTATAAATGGTGGATTTTCCATTGCCATGTTTGATTACCAGAAAGTATCCAACACATATTGGGATTTTATTGGGATGGAACAAGCAAAACTTGCGAAGTTCATGTTACTTGCCAAAATTAGGGATTTGATACCAAATCAGGGATTCAACGGAATTTAGGATGGAAAGGGATTTGAGAAGTGATGATGTTTCAGTGCATTTTCAAAATGGCAATTTATTTGGGTAAATTACATTATTTCACTGATCTGAAATACGGCAGTTTGGGATAGTTACCCCAATCCTAACCATCGTTCCAGTGACGTCACGACCACAGGTCATCGTAATTCATCCAGATTGATAGATGATATACGTCCCATTATCATCCCATTAACCCATCATTGCTCCTGGTTAACATTCTATGTTCCATGTTTAAACCCATTAAAATAGCCATTCTCAAACGGTTCTTCCATGATCATGATTGTTCATTGTTCCATGGATTTTCCCATTACCCTCTGGTACACTAACAGTTCGCTTTGGTAGAGATGACCATAGAAATAGTTGATTTACCTATATTAAGAAGGGTGATTTTCCATAGTAAAATGTAGTTTAACAAGGGTATTCCATGATTATTCCATGATTTTCCTATGATTTCCCGGACATGAAAACTGGCCTCACATGGCCTCACAAAATGATGAGAAAATCATGGCCTCGACTGCGATGGAAGAGCATCAGGTTCATCCTCAAGCGAACACTGGCCTGGGGCGAGCAACGGAAGTAAGGCCTGGTGCTGCAAAAAAGAGACGGTCGAACCTTGTTTTTTTTAGTGAAGTTGCTTTTGTTTTTTGTGTTGAGTAAAGTGTTTCCTATTTTTTTCCAAGTCGTAAAGTTTTTGTTTGGAAAAATCGTTGTTGGTTGGTGGAACATAATTGATCTTGGAAACTTTTAGGAGAGAAAACCACTACAAAACTGCGATCTTGATGACTGGACGCATGAGACCCTCACTAATTAAGGATACATAATAAGGTAGATCATCTAGCACTGGAGGGATGTGATGTTTATTTCTATATTAATATGTGTATACATAGGGTGTGATATATGTGTCTAACCTTCTATAAGATTGTCTTTCCTAGCCACAGCACTTCTTGTCTTGCTCCTGAACATTTCCGTCAATGACCGTGGTACCATGCCATTTGCATGATTCCTGATCAGAATATCAGCCATCTATGCATTGGTTTAAGGGAAATCTGCAGGAAACTATGACTTTTACCTCAAATACTGCGGAAGGCTTTCCTAAAGATGTTCCCCTTCATCCAATGCTTGGAAACAGGAGTGTTTAGACAAATTCCTGTGTGGAAGTACTTACAGTATATAAATACTAAATTTTAGAAATGCCACATTTTCCCAAACATTGGGTAATTTGTTGACCCTCTCAAGTATGAAAACAGCCAACCTTTTGATTGGTCGGGAGTTCCCCCTTTGAAAGATACTGCTACCACAGAATCATCATTCCAGAATGTGCCAAACATTTGCAAACACCGCACCAAAAAGATCAAAAATGAACAAATATTCGGAGGATCATCCCACTTAGTAACTGGAGATAAGTGGTTCATAACCCTGGTAATCATAAGTCCCCCAAGTAGATTGACCCGTTTATAGCCGGGGAAACCTGATGGCACCCTCCCCCTGTACCAACTGGGCCTCGTCCACGGGAATCTCGGCCATTTTCCTTCCGGGCTCAGATATGGTCGCGAACCATGGCCATAGCCACAATGCCATACAAGGTGGTGCCCCCCCCCCCACAGCTATAAGTTGGCTTCTAAACCCCATGAATACTTTTGTTATAAGATGTTGTAAGTACTTGTAAGTATCCTAAACACTACTTATCATAGTTATAAACCAACTAATCCCTTCCCCCTATTACTAAACCCCCCCCAAATAATAAAAACTAGGGTCCATCTCCAATTTTGGAAAATTTGTGGTTGGCCAATTTGACTTTTA
>BGPT01002333.1:26630-44937 GCA_003297045.1 Symbiodinium sp. clade C Y103 | reverse complement strand
GCTTGACAACTGGACTACGGCTGCGTTGCCGTGATTTTTTCTTTGACGCATCTTCTTCTATGGTCATGACTTCATCTTGCTGATGATTGTTCCAAGTGCTAAAACCTTGCCATGTGTTCTTTACTGGCCTGGAATAGCTAGCTGGTTNCATCTTCTTCTATGGTCATGACTTCATCTTGCTGATGATTGTTCCAAGTGCTAAAACCTTGCCATGTGTTCTTTACTGGCCTGGAATAGCTAGCTGGTTGTGTATATAACATGCAATTATTATTATTGTTATTATTATTATTATCATTATTATTATTATTGTTATTATTGTTGCTGTTGTTGCTGTTGTTGCTGTTGTTGCTGTTGCTGTTGCTGTTGCTGTTGTTGTTGTTGTTGTTGTTGTTGTTGTTGTTGTTGTTAATTATTAATGTCATTATCATGATTGTTATTGTATATTGATCTGGGTTTACCATGGTTTACCCATCTCTGTAGCCCCAAAAAGCCACAAAAAAGGGCCAGTTCATCGACGAGTAGCGCATGGAACTTGAAAGCCGCGAGGTTGCTCGTAGCCGCCCAGGTTGTAAGTGTACACCGCAATATCTGGGTTGCTTGGACCATGGTACCCCATGGTAGGACATGGGTGGCTGGTTGGTTGAGGCATCCCAACTATTTGGCTAAGCAGGATGGGACCAGTGCAACTTAAGCATATTAGGAGATCGGGCTTGGGGGCCGTTTTCAAACACATTCAAATCACACATATTTGTCATGGCTGATGCTGGGATGGGCCAGAACCTAAGATATAAGGAACCTCACATCTTGTCATGTTCTCAATGCTGTGTTGACCATTGGGCCCCAAGTCTCAGCTCCCATGCAGCCATGTTGGTGACAAACGTAGGTATACAGCCAATACATGTCCACACATGATATAACCTACATGGAGGACATATGACACTTCGTATATCTTCGTATGACATGTTTAAACACAAACAATCAATGTTCAACACATCAACCTTGCAAGAGTTGATCAGTTGATCGGCCAAACATTCGCCAGGGATATTAATCAAATCATCAAGGAGTTCATGGAATGGGACGATTAATGAGTTGGATTTGTGTTGTTGTTGTTGTTGTTGTTGTTGTTGTTGCTGTTTTTGGTGTTGCTGCTGTTGCTGCTGCTGGTGACTTCTTCTTCAACACCATAATATTGAACACCCACAAGACAAATAGATCCAATTAGAGCCATTACATTTCACCAGGGTCTTCAGGAAGGTCTTCAATATATTTCAATATGGCCACCAAGTAAAGGGATGTAAACCCCCAAATATGGTATTTCAATGTATTTCATGGGCTTTGCTCCATGATCCATCCCCATATTCCAAGGCCTAATCCCCATCATCTCCATTTCCCCATTTCCGCATTGTTCGAATCCTACCATCCCACCCTTCAATGGATTGGTTGAAGGGAAAACCTACAGGAAGCCATTGCTTTTCACCAGTGATTCCACGGATTTCTGTGGCCGAGTCACGGGCTTTGTGTTTGACGTGGCGCTTGGCGCAGCGATGGTTCGCCCTGGCTGGTTTTAGGGGATCCCCAAACAAAAACATGTGCTTTCGATACTAAGTCATCCATGGCGACTGGATGATTTGGGGGGTACCCCCATGACCAAACGGAATCCTCCATATCTGGGGAAGACCATATAGATATATCATGATATATCAGGATGGGGGGATGAACATTTGCCAGCTATTTTGATGTTCAAGGCTACCAGGGTTTTGACATAGTCGAATAACAATGAAAAAGAATGAACAATTTTGAATCATGAGCCATGAATTTCATTGGCTTGTCCTGATTTCCCATCAAAATTGTTATTTAGGGGATTCCCCAGCGTGAGACATATATAGGCCTATGCTCTGCCCTGGCTGAAGTATCACCATTTCAAAGACCTGAAATAAGCATAAATAAGCTCTAAATAAGCTTATTTGGTGATGATTCCCTTACTAACCATCACAGTCACGCCGTTATGAGGTCGTTCTGGTTCAACCCAGATCTCTGGCATATTCGTTATTGCTACACGAACGGGTTGTTTTGGAAGATTTTCGGGGTCAAGGGTTGGTAAATGTGGGTATGTGGGGAGCATTTGGGATATGCATCGTGGGTTCGCGGATGTCGGAAAGATTATTCGTATATATTGGTTGGAACCTGCATATACGATATCATTCTATGCGATCATTGAAAAAAAAAAAGCAGTGTTGCGAACTATAGCCAGGTAGCAATCTTCCATTCAAAGGGAGAAAAAACACAAATAGATCAAGAAAGAAAGACACAAAAAACAATGCAACTAAATTTCATACATTTCAAAAACAAATCAACTTCAAGACATCTAGAAATCTAGCTTTGCACCAGCATTCCTGCCCCGCTTGGATTATTCCCGCCTGGCCCCACAGGGGTGCACCCCAGAGCCCAGCTGTATGAAAGCAGGCCTGGTAGACATTGGGATAATACGATGGAGAGATCATAAAGAAATCGGTGGTAAAAACCATTATATAACTTTAATGTGTATGTGTGGAAAATCCCCTATAAATGGTGGCTTTAATTGGAAACTGGTCGAGAAATGCTCAGGATTCTCCATTGCCACGGTTGATTCTCAGAGGGTATAAGCAATGATAAGTACCAGAAACCATAAAATTCGCCTAGTGAACTATCTTAACTTAGCTATCGTCTGTGGGCCCTCGTGTGGATTCAAAAAATGTTTGGTTCAAAGAGCCACTCAGAAAGAGCCACTCAGAAAGAGTGGATACAAAATCAAGTCCTGATAGAGACATCAAGAGACTTAACAGCAAAGATGCAAAGACATTAGCAGCGCTGAATGTAGTTTACTCAGCAACCTTGAGATACAAACATTTCTGGTGGGTAATTACTGCAACACATTGTAAAACTATTGCTTTGCGGTATTTTTTTCGGATATGCCCATGTTGATGTCCACGTCCCAGACCTTCTTTAGACATGACTGGATTTATATATCCCAGCATATGAGCTCCTGCCGTATGTGGGCTCCCCAAATTAACAAATCCACTACTAAACGAGCATTTCTGGAGAGTGTTTACCAATGTTTTCCATCATGAGGAAAGGACATATGATACACATATAGATATAGATATATTTAGTTAGTTAGTTATATCTATTTATTTACAAATACTACACACACATATACATATATATATATATGTATATATATATATATACATATCATATGTATATAGAATCGACAACTTATCCTTCTTTACCGACCACAGCGCAGCTCCCACTTTGTTTCGCCCTCAGGTTTTGAGTTGCGGACCCTCGTTCTATCCCAATATGAGGTGCCCGAAGCATGGTCCTACGGTAAGTTCCTACATGTTGATGCATCCATCTTCATAGCGATCTTGACCTCACTGTGCTCAAATAATTTCCTCAGTTAACCGTTTAATGTGGCAAACTTAAAGAGAATCTAAAAATCATACCCAATGTTCAGCATTCAACGTTCATTTCAATCTATTTCCACCACACCCAATCAAGGCTTCACACTAGGTCTAACATGGTTTAGCCGTTTAACCAAATAAAATGGGCACCTTCACTCCTTCCTGGTTCCCAGATCAAGCGTCGCAGCTGAGATGTGCTGCAATCGCAACGGCCGGTGGTGCGTCGACCTACCACTGGAAAAGCCAACATGTGTGGGATGTTCATCTATATCAACCCCCAAAAAATAGAAAAGTAAAAACCTCACCAAAATACTGGTAGATCACGTTTCTATCTTTTTGGGGATGACTTTTTATCATCTACCTTTCTATGTTTGGGGGTCCTAGGTTTTGACATGACCCGCATCTGGCATCTCTGCACCTCCAGTCCTGCCTCCTGGAGGCTGAAAATATTGGCTCTCCCCCAAGTTCACATGGACCCGGAGAATAGCCTAGTATTGTACAAGTAGAAGCCAATCCTCCAACCCCTTTTTAACAGCCTCTAATATTTCATATATATATATATACATATTACAGTAATCATATAATTTGAGGGATGGTAACAAGAAGTCCTACACATCAACATTCCCATAGTCATGTTTGCCCATGTTTGCCCCAGGGCCCATGACCCACCTGTCCGTGCCCACCGCGCGGCGCATCAAAGGTCCTTCTGTCGGAATCGTGGGACCGGGTGGATCGTTCTGGAGTTCCGATGATGGGCCCTTTCCAATTTTCAAAATGAACTATAACACCCCCCAAAAAGATTGAGAAGTAATTTCTCCCAAAATTTCAGTGGGATTTGACATTGCTATCTTTTTGTGGGTTAATTAGTGTATATAGGGTTTTGGGAACCCAGAACTGGAATTGAGCTAAAGGCGAGGTGTTTGCATGCCAAAGGACGGTTGTGCACATCAAAGGGTGCAAAGCACGGGACTGTACAAATTGAACATTTTAAAAGCTTCTACAAAGGACAAAAACATGCACACATATGCATACATTGCACCTTGTGGTGGTAAAATTGCCGCTAGCCCATCATTGTAGCTACTAGTACTACTAGATGCTACTAAAATGCCCAATCACTGGTTAATTGACCCCAGCTTGACTAAAACATGAAAATAATGACGGAATTTCTCCATGACATATAAATAGGACATGTCTACCTATATTGGCATTGCTAGAGTGTATCATGGGGTGAACACAACGGGTAGTACGCTACGGCCGCTACGGAGCAATCCTGCACCTTCACCGCGAACTCCACGGAAAACGCCAAGGAAGAGCGCGAGCGTAATGAAACGCCAGAGGGATGCCATCGCCTGCGGCCCGTCCAGTTAGAAATGGCTTTGTAAATCCAACCATAGAGAAAACATGGGAAAAAAAAACAACACCATGAAGATCCATAGATTAGGTCCATAAATAAACACAAATCCGTTGTAAATTAGGTCAATAACCCTAACTAAATTCCCATAATTGGCCTAGTTGGAAACAAACTTGCCTAGGGGGACCTGCTTTTACAAGATCTTACCAGAAATCTGTGGCTGGTCAGTCAATGTGAACCATCTGAGGCAAGCACTCCATGACTCGCCCCCTGACGGAGAAACCTGTCACCCGCAGCGAAGCCGGGTCTCTGGAGCCCAAAGGAGCCACAGGTCGGTGGTGGTTGAGCTTGAGCCACTCATCCTCAGTTGGGATAGCAACATGAAGGCTGGTCTATCAAATTCAATATGGGTGTGTCTGAAAATAGGGTAGCCACAATTCACCTTTCCACTTGATTGGGTGCCCCTCCCCGGATTAATCTTCGTGAGAGAGGCACCTTGTCCGAAGCGCTGTCGGCGATTCCCGACGGGAAAGAAACGTTCACGCCTGCCGGCGAACACGTTGCACACGGCAACGATATTGCGCTGCCAATTTCAGCCTACTTTGCCATGACCATGTTGCCTTCATCAAATCTGTTTGCCATTGTCGAGTTCCATAAAATTGCAAGTCGATGAGTGTACGATTGTTTGTCAGATACTGTCGAATCAACCTCAACACCTGGCCTTGCCGTGGATATGACGGCCGCAGCAGGAGGCCCGGAGTGAAGCATGTTTCGCCAAGCATATATAGTGACTTCACCTGGCCCCGGGGTGTATCCGGAAAAAGACGTTCCGGGACCAGGTCTGTCACTTGTCCAAAAATATACCGTGCTTGCTCCGACTGTTCTGTCATCGTTGTATGATGCAATTTCGCGTCAGTAAATGTCTTCAGAAAAACCGGGTAGAAAGCTCCAGAGGCATCTTGGCGCTTAACCGGGAGGTAAGCCTCCAACCCCAGCATGATTCCCAAAGCGATTTCCAACCATGAAATCCCAATCGGTTCCGGCAGAGGCCCATAAACTTCCGTTGGCCATTTGCACTGTCGAAGAAACTTCAGTGTGGCAATTGCCACTTGTTGCCCATACGTGCAAGATTCCAGACCTTGTCCTTGCACCTGTCTTGGTGCCATCCAAAAATCATCAGGTGTCCAATCTGTCAGCAAGTCCAAAGGGTCCGCAGCATGCAAACGGCACTGTTCTGCAACCCCCATCGCAGGATTGCTCATATCAACCTTCATTTTAACCATCTGGAGGGCAAGGACGTAGTCATAAACTGTAGCCAAATGTTGTTGTTCCGCAAAAATATCCTTATGAAATTGTTCCAGTTCTTTGGCAGCTTCCGGAAGAAGACACTGGTTGGCAGCCACTGCTGCGTCATTGGCTCTCTTGTTACCAAGTTGGTGATACAATTGCAGATTACACGCATGGTTAGCTACATCCACATGGGCTTTGATTTTGTGAAAAACATGTGTGGCTTTCAAGGACCGAAAGATGCGGAGCAACAGGTCATATTCAGGGTGATCTGCAAAAACATGGCAAGCAGCCGCAGTTCGCACCGTGGCTAGGGCAGCCAAAGAAACTGCTGAGTCAGTGTACAAGTCAAACGATGGCAGGGTCTCGCATGCTATCATGATCACAGTAAGCTCAGCTTTGTGGATCCCTTGTATCCCTTGAACCCGGCCTTGCGCCAGGACTTGCAGTGTGTCTGGTTCACATTTGTTGGTGAGAAAACGCCTACACTGGTCAAGACGGGTGGCATCATCAGTGGCAAGGTCGGCCACCAGACTATAGCTTGCATATCTAGTGGCAGGGCTAGATTGATGTCTACTGCTACCATCAGAGTACAAAGTAACATGTTGGCCGATTGCAGAGTGCAGGATCTGAATGGTCTCGGCTGAGATCACAGCTTCTGGCATCCTACTGTTGACTTGGGCAACAAACTCATGCAAGGGATGGTGGTAGACAACTGGATGATCAATCCAGCCTGGAAACTCATCCTGAAGCAGCTTCACAGCTAAGGGGTGTTGGTGTCTAACTGTCTCCATGGCAGGGCACTCAAGGAGTCGATGTGCTTTTCATGATCCACAATTCACCATTTGTTTTCATGATCATTATCTCCATTAAATGGCTAATCCATTGGAGGTATACCCTATTTTCAGACACATCCATATGACCAACCACCACTTGCAGTTGGACAAAATTCTGCTTGATAGCCCAAACTGGGATCTTCGAGGGGCACTTTGCAAACTCATGTTCGATATGTGCAACTGATACATGAAATATTCT
Source organism: Symbiodinium sp. clade C Y103 (assembly GCA_003297045.1). Lineage (NCBI taxonomy): Eukaryota > Dinophyceae > Suessiales > Symbiodiniaceae > Cladocopium > Cladocopium sp. clade C. The sequence goes on along the minus strand of BGPT01002333.1, from coordinate 37,821 downwards.
GCTGTCCCCACGCACTGGTACCGATGAGAATCTATGAAATGAAAACAAACTACAACATGTTTGAATGCTGGTTTGGGGACCCGAGGACCTATTGCCTACCTACAGCAAATTCATTACAACATCTTATTTTTGGATTGGCGTCCCCACATAGAGTAAAGAAAACTGCACATGAAGAGCAGCAAGTTTGAGAGTGATTTCAAGCATGTCAAGTTTCAAATTCTGTCCCTTTTGACATAGAATTCATCCAAACTTATTTGTAGAATCTGATATACAGCGGTAGGATACTGCCCCACCCAGTCTGCGACTCTTTTGCTGAAACGACTTGACGCAGGGTGAGACAACACCTTCCACCATTTCCAGCTGTCAAAATGCCCCTCGTTTGAGTCCTCTCCGGCGCTCCTGCCATGGATGACATACACAGGCGACCTGGAATTGCTGTAACATGCAATCAGGGGAACGGCGAACAGAATAACCTGCTCAAGGATACTGTGCCTATGGATATCTAATGATTGATGTTTATGTGGCACCTGGAGATGAAACTTGTGGTTAGCCCAGAGAGATGAAAACCGACAGTGCATTTGAAACAAAGTTTGTTCTACTGGTTACACTTTGTTGTACTCCCATATTTACTCACTGTCATAGGTGATATCCCACTTTTGATGTATAAACAGATTGTAAAATGCCCTTGTTTGAAATGTGAGTTGACATCCTCATCTTCGTTAAAATCTAGTCCAGTCACCATCCAAAACTCGCTGGTCCTCCAGTGCTTCCATGTAGGGTGCGTCAATGGGAGGTGCCACGGGTTGCAAGACCTGCCATGTCGAAGCTGTGTCACACCCATCAATCAGCTTTGCATGGATGTTTTTACCCCAAGAAATGGTACGGAAAAAATATATTCGATGGGATTGAAACGAGAAAAACTTGGATCCCGTGTTGGATGATTTGGAAGGCCATGTTCACACCTGGAACCACCCCGGAAATCTCTGGAAGACAAAAAAAGACACACTCCAAGACCTTTCGAACGGCCAACATGGAGGTCATCTGAGCTTGTTTGAAAGACGGGGACCTCAAAATCGCAATTCTGCAGTTTCGAACCACATTTTCCCTATGAAAACAAAATTCAATCCCAAAATTGAGGCCAAACAAACACGGCATTTCCGGGTCCCATCGCTGTCCATCTTGCGGGTGCCCCACTTCGTGACGGCTTCCCACAGGGTAATTGGTGTCCTGGGCTTCAAACAAACCGGCAAATGGTAGTGATTGTTAGGATCCTGGGGGATACTATTTAGAACAGTAGCATGAGTGAACAACCAAAATAGACTAAATGGATAAAACAGTCAGTACATGCTACTATTACTGAACAAACATGTGAGGAAAAGGATACTTAGAGATAATCGAAAACACTACTAAGGGCTTATACACTGTTTAATGATAGCCATATTAACCATTTGATAATAGTCACCTTTGGGGGGTCTGAGCCCCCAAGAATACATTATATGTATATATTTTATAAGTAAATAATTGGGAAGATGATTTGGGTCTGATTCAGGGGTTTCAGATGGCTTACCTTCTCAGGGGGCGTTTGGATTGAAAGGGAATGGTGTTGTTCGTACATTCCAAAACAGGTGGCATGTGAAATGTGATAAAAGAATGATGAAGTACCAGAAATATCCAATATCCGATACGAGTAGCATCATAGTAACATTGGAGTGAGCATATAACTACAAAACAACATTGATAAATTCTAAATGAATAAAAGTCATTGTCAGGAATGAAATCATTGCTTTCTGTCTGCACCCAACCAGCTGAGGCTACGCAGCTACACCCATGTGGCCAACCTCCACAAAATGTCGGAAGTCTCAAAAAACTGAGGTCTGCAATGGTGCAAGTGGTACCTACCGTCAACTACTTGGCGGGATCTTACTGTAGCCAACAGGGACTCTAACACATTGCCGGGTTTACCTCACCCATGTCTGCCAGTACAAATAACTGGCCATTCATTGCGTTCGTCATACTTGCTATTTCTTGAAGTAATCTATGCGAGGTCACATGGGAGCCAAAACAGTCTCAGAACGGCTGATGCAAACGTCACTTAAACTCGGCAAACTATCTGTGATTCAAGGAGTCTTGGAGAATTTACATGTCAATCCTCCTCGGAATTAGGCGGGAGGGGTCCCACCCACCTGGTTGTAAATACAGAACAGTAGGATTTGCAAAACCTTTATAAAATGGGGTGGTTGTTGGAAAGTCGAGCCCTAATAAAAAGTATAGGTTTTTGCACCCAAAATGTGGCATTGAAACCCCAACTTAATCAGTCTGTAAGGTGACGACTTTTTTCATGATGTGAATGTTGGATCAGATCAAACGGCCTTTCTGTACGAGTTCAACTTTTCTGGCATATGTTTGGAAACTATTTTGTAAGGAGTCAACTTCTGGCTCTCTGCTTCATTTTGCCTCCTGTGCATCCACAAGTCGTCGATCTTCAGAACTCCTTTGTGTAAGGATTTTGTTCACTACATTTCTTTTTGCAATGAAGGCACAATGTAAGAGCTTTGGCACCCTTTTGTAAATATTGGCAATCGCTATCGACATGATAGCAACTTCTTACAAAATGCCTCTTCTGCTCTCCCAACATCTCCCTACAAAATGCCATGCAAGCCTAGCTAAGCAATTAAAGGTGTTTTCTTGCGAACAATATCCTGAGTCTACAAAATGACTCAAGGGAACCATGCTGGACCCTCTTGCAGAATGAGTTGGCCCTTCAAAACGCTTGCAAAATGAACACGCAAAATGGTGCAACTTTGCCTGACAGGTGCCATGTTACAAAATGTGCTGGTGAAGGGCCTTCTTGTTGCTAAGAAATGCCCCTGTACAAAGCATTTAAACGAGGGTTGGCCCCTTCAAATCTATAGTGGAAATTTCAACACCCTCTGGTAAACTAACATAGCTATTGAAAATCACATTTTTTAATGGGAATATCCACTATAAATGGCTATTTTCAATAGCTATGTTAGTTTACCAGAGGGTACATGTCACATCACACCATGTTCAAATGAAAGCTGCAAGCCATCGGACCCTGGGCATCCCGACTGCATCCAGGCTCTCACCTGAAAATTGGGACATGGCCTGACTATCTGACCCTTTTTCAGAACCCTCCAACTTCCAACTACCCTCTAGTAAACTAACATAGCTATTGAAAATGGCCATTTATAGTGGATTTTCCCATGTAAAATGGTGATTTTCCATAGTTATGTTGGTTTACCAGAGGGTATAATGTGTTGAACCCAACAATAAACCATCCACAAAATCATGTTTTTATGGGCGGTATAAACCATGTGCAAATGGTAGGTTTAGTGTTGGGTTTCCCACTTGACTGTACAAATCATATATATCAGCATTGTATCATGCTACCATATATTTACTCCCAAACTATGTATCAATTTATATCAGACTATGTGGTAATATTATTTGAACGCAAATTTCGAAGTATGTTACTTTTACACAAGTATGGCAGCCCCCCAAAAAATGGGACATCAGATTTTAACTATCTTCGAACGATTTTGCTTTTCTATCATTTGGAGGGTTACCCGACTCTTAACTAGCATGGGTATGACGGTGTGGACAATCACCAATTGTCCACAAGTTATAGATGTTTTTCTGGCTACTCACAGGTTTTCCATGATTTAATCCTATTGGCTGTATCCCCTTGTAATATGTTATAATACCATTAAATCACCACTTGTTGTTGATTATATCATATTAAGTTATATCGCATGAATTACCCCATCACCCCTTTGTTCCTATTATATATATATATATCCCTTGCTACTCCCCTCATGTTCCCATTGTATCCTGAGTATGTATATATATATATATTCATATTGATCAACTGGTTCGTTTTACTCTCATCATATTCCCACTATGTGATTTTACCTAAAAACCAATTTCCAATCCGGTCCACTATTGCTGCTTAAAAACCTCTTATATATATAATCTCATTGGATCATCAATTATTAACTATTGGTTACAAATCCCCAAACTCATCATTTTCCAATTCTGTTGGCTTTATATCCCACTAATTACATTTCGAATCAGATCCCCTTTGTACAAATCCCCGCAAAATGATTGGTGTTACGTCAATTAAATCACCATTGATTATGAAATTTATGAACCATTTTATCATGGTAGGGTTGTTTGAATCCCCATTATACATTATTGTTATTTGAAGCTATTCCAATCCAATCTACTGCAATTAAAATCCCATTACGATCTAGTACTGTTCTGCCGGTTCAATCCATGTTACCACATTATCAAACATCATTTAGACATATTGATGAAGATTATCCCACTATATTCCCTAACATATTGTATATATATATATTCCTTGTATTTCCATTGTATTTCCATACATTCCATATTATATATGACATAGCATTTTTCCCGCCCAACTTCTCCCAACTTCCACCGTTTCGACCCCCAAAAAGGCCCGCCGCATCCCTGGGCGTCCGGGCGTCCGCCGCACGCCACGAAGGCGCAGGCCAGCGGCGGCCGTGAGCCGGGGCCCAGGTCGCACAGCTCCTCGTGGTGCTGGGGGCTGTAGACCTGGCTGGGAAGACCCCTGGCACCGAAACCTGGCTGGGACCCTGGAACTGGGGTCATAGTCTGATGTTTGATGTTGATTCCAGTCCTATGGTCCAATGGTAAATTCATGGGGAACTTGACACACACAGAGAGAGAGAGAGAGATATGTATGTACGTATATTATTACATAATATTACATATATATATATATACGTATAGGATGGGGGATCTAAGTTTTATTAAACTCACATGTTCTAATACCCAGATTGACATTAGCGATAATTGGTTTATCCCAAATTGACCGGTGGTTTGGGTTGGTGGTTTGGAATGCCAAGGTTCCCCGAAGAAAAGTGCATAATTACGACCTGGGGTACCGCCACAATTCTGAAGCACCAGGCCCCAAACCACCGATTCAATCATTGACTGAACATCCGGGACTATCTTGGAACATAACTGTCATAACTGTCATAACTGATATCTGGGGATTGCAACTAATATCCATAGGATTGTTAGACACAGAACGAGGGAAATTGACTACCCATGGGGGTGACAAAAACCCGAGTTTAGTGGGATATCAATGGACATACGACTAGGGATATAATGGGATATTGTTAGCCAACCCTGTGATGTTTGGGTTGAATTACCCATGTCTATAACGCCTTCAAACATCTAAAAAAAAATGGATTAAATGATCTCGGTGCAAGGTGATGCGCCAGTTCTATTCTCTGAGTTGGTGCAAATAATTCCAGCTTCATTTATGGAAGAAAAACCGAATTAGTTAATGGTAGCAACGTAAACCAACAAACACAACCAGTGGGCACCATCTCATATATCTGGGGATGCAACCAGCAAAAACATGAGACAAACATGGAATTAAAGAACTCATTAACCAATAGGGATGTAGGTGTTTTTGCAAAATGATTGGGAAAACCTTGAAAACCATAAATTCGAATGGATTACTATAGCATTTTCCCCATTATTTGATGGCCCATTGGAGAGTACATCCCATTTTCAGCCAAACCCAATGTTGTTCATAAATAGCAACGAACATGTTTCTTTACATTCTCCTTGAACTTTACATGAAGGATATCTTGTTGGGGTTCAGGTTATGCTTAAGGGTCCCCCGGGACATTGGTGGGGAAAGGGTCGACCTACAGCAACCCCAAAATTTGGAATAAGATTGTGCGCTACATGTTTTGGTGGGTGTAACATCCTCCAAAACATTCTGGAAAACTACATTCTACATATTTTCTACATATTTTCTACATATTTTCTACATGTTTCTATGTACCTTTTGGATCTTGGGATGATATTTTGGGAGGGATCATCGTGACCTTGTTAGAGATGTGGGGGATCAGATTCGGTGGCTGTCTTCCCCCACTAGCATCCTACCCTCCACTTTGTTCTGTTTAGTTCCCACCAGGGAGATCTTCCAAAATCGTGATTTGGCGCAATGCCCCTAACACCTGCTTCTGCTCCCCTCACGATGATGGATGGTTTTGTTTTGATAAAAGGGCCTAACCGGCATCTAGGCAAGCTTCCAGGAAAACAATAGGTTTTCATCATGGCCATGTCTGGGATTGGGGCCGTCATTGCAGCTGGTGAACACCTGCGCTTTGGGCCTCGTTACAAAAAGCTCTTCACTGTTTCCAGGATATCAATTTGGTTCTCACTTCCTCGAACACGTCTATGGCTTTTTTCCTCGAATCCCATAGGAAATCCACAGTTTGCCATAATTTGCCTAAGCTTTTGGGCCCCAATTCAGTCCCAAACCTATTTCCCACAGCTGAGCCCTATAATTCCTGCCAAGCCGCTGTGTTAGCTTTGGCCAAGTAGCCTCGGCAAACCTGGGAGCAGGGAGGCAGACTGAAGCAGCAAATATTGGGGAAGTGAGTCTGAACCAAGAATTGATAACGGGGTCGGGGGTTGACATGAAAACTTGGGAAATCATGTAATTACAAGTATCAACAATAATATGGACAACAATAATATGGGGGTTTACATAGCAAGAGAGAGAGAGAGAGATATGATATATATATATATATATATGATATATATATATATACATGAATGTGTGTGTGTGTGTGTCAACATATAATAACATATATGGATATCAAGCCACAAACATAACAGTGTTAAAGTATTGCTCTGAGACCTCCCCCCAGGGGAGTTTCAGCATGTCGTGTAAGGCTCCTACTGGAATCTGCAACCATGTTTGTGAACACTCTCGGCTATTGGCCTCAGTAGCCTCTTGTGGTTGTCTCAGAGTTGGGAAAATATTCCTGTCATCTCTCCAAAAACTTTCCTTACAAGTGTACATATGGCCCATCCATGCCCAATATCCTGTTATCCAATTGCCGAACACATTTTGACAATGACGCCACGCCACCACGAAGGACTCTTGGCTGCTGTTTCTGGAGGCTCTTGGCTTGCAGCAAAGCACCTCCTGCCAGGTCAACCCCTGAAACTGGAGCTGGCCCACACAATGGGAAGAAGTTTGCCATAAGGAACATCGAACTGTTCCCAATTCGGCATGGAAGTGGAAGACCCATGGGCACATGCAAACGTGCACTTTTTCAAATAATAGGTTTCATTCCTGTCTACTCAGCCCCGCGCCCGGTCCTTGAAATCTCTGGCAAGTCGGGCGTAAAGCTCTCCAGACCTCTCCCCTGCGCAAATGAACCCCCTGAGGATCCCCCTTGGAAAATGACAGGCTGAAGATCTGACCTCAATGTGGTTTCAGACAGCTCTCAAGTGGTTTGATCACCTGGCCCAAGAATTTCCCCGCACTAGAAGATCATCAGGTGGTTTCAACCCATCTGAATGTTTATACAAATACGAAAATCAAGTAGGATCATCATCACCTAGGGTTGAAAATGTGCCCTTCATATGGTTGAAACATGCCACCAGTATCCCCCAGACATGGTTAAGCAACGAGAAATCAGCTGGGCGGATCACTTTTTTTTTCTGCACAAAACAGGCACCGCCCGCTCTCGCCGCTCGGAGCGCCATTCTGTGCCAGCAGCAGTGATCCCTTCCCTTGATAAGATGTTTCCTCCAGAAATCAAGGTCAAGGAGGTGAACCTGCCTTGAATGGAGGTCTAGAACATGGCACACGAACTGGTTTAATGGCTATGACACCTCTGATTAACCTGAGATAGTTCATAATTTGAACTGGTTTTCTCTTAAATCAGAGATAGTCAAAATGAACACCTCTGGGAATCTCATTGATGTTGATCATCCCAATCTATATGTCTTAAAAAATCTCGGCGAACGTGGGACACCCAATGCCATGAAAGCTACCATGTGGGGATGGCTGCGATACCACCCATGCACACAGTGATATTTTTGGGATAGGGGCTTACCGTTTACCACATTAATCAATGTCAATGAATACTTTGTATCTATCTCATTCTATCTCTCTATTTATTTTTTACTTATGATATGTGAATCAGCTATAAATGGATCATTTTCCATAGCTATGTCAACTAACCAGAGGGTAAAAACGAGTTCTGGCATGCTGGCGCCCGGGCGCCCGGGGCGCCACGACTGGACTTTTCAGCGGCAGTGAGATGCGGTGAGTCTTATTGGAATCTCAGGTGGCCCCCCAAGAGCAGTTTCAATGATTTGGATCAAGAAAACCAACACCATATATGACAATTAATTAATGGGGAGATTCATGGGGATATTCATTGAATATTGGATGTGATGTATGAAAATTGAAATCCAAAACAACCCCCCCAAAAAAAGGTAGTTGAAAAAAATCATCTGAAAAATAGTGAGAAATTGAAGCTTTTCTACTCAGGCCAGTCCGAGAAAAACAACTTGCGGGGACTTCATTGATCTGTGTTATCGTTCCAACCCATCCCAAAAAATGGTGGGCAACTGGGGTCATCTTGATCAAATTGGGATGGACATGACCCCCGTGAAAGGCTGGTTCCTCCACCCATTTTGGTGGGCGATCCATCAAAGTTGGGAACCAAAAACTAGCAAAATGAATCGTTTTTTATGAAGGATTCTTGGAGTCCCCAATCTAGAGAAACAGCTATAATTCAATATAAAGGCTAACATGTAGATGTTTAAAACTCCGCAAGTAGCAAGAATCATCACCCCAGTGAGCCCTGTCAAAAAAACTCATCTGCAAAACCAACAGCAAATATACCTGGATCTAATTTTTGCTGGTCCCTAGGGAGGAAAAAGGAGGAAACCAAAAGAACTGCCAGCATCAATGTTCCAAGGTCAGTTGTGTAGGGAGGGTATGTTCAGAGTATTCTCACTTTCCGAATGAAAAACGCCAAGGCAAACAGCATTGATAAATGTACCCCCCAACCCGGAGTGGCCACCATTCATCTTGTCTTTTGCCACCATGGTGGCTTTTCATCCGATCTTGGCCACGGTGCAACATGTCCACGCAATCAACGTGCTGTCGGACGCGTTACCACGCCGCATCACAGAAAAACAAGACAACCTACACCACCTAGGTTCAATCTGGAACCCAAAAAATGGGGTCTGGAAAATCATCTTCATATTGAATTTGACAACTTTGGGATTCCATGTGTGAATTTGAGAGGAGATATCATCAAGATATATCAAACTGTGACATATCAATATGATCGCTTTAAAAATAAAAACAAATCGTGACACATATTTGAGCGCGAAGAACTTTCCAGCACGTTTGATGCGTGGCAAAATCATGAGGCCATTCCTGCTAAGCACCCTGTCAGAGGTGAACCAGGATGCAACTGGTGATGGCATTTGACTTATGCAACCTCTTGATTTTCAACTACCAGGTGAAAATCGCCCAAGTGAAATGGTTCTTGCCTATTGTTGGTACCAATGTGACCCCCAGGAACTGGCTCTACCAGTTCACCCCAGTGCTTGGAGTGACCAACCTAGCTACCGAACTGGGGGCCTTTCAAACATCCGGGGCCATCATGGCCATCCCTGTAACCAGTGCCAATCCAGTTTCTTGGGGTCCGGATTCAACCTCAGGGCCGTGGAGATGATCCTGTTGAAGTTCCGAGCAATTGAATGGATGGCATTGGATTCTAGGGAGTTGGTCCAACTTCCAGTTGTGGTGATGTCCAGCTTCACCAAACATATCCAAAAATCATCAGAAATGGTCGCCGTTCTGCCGATCAGAACCGATCAGAAGTGATCGCACCGCTTGCTAAAACTAAGACTGTCGGCTGAAGATTAGAGACCCAGGAAACAACATGCATCAGCAAGTCACAAAATAGTTGTAAAAATCTTGAATCGGACTATCGAAGCGCCGTACCCCAAGATTTTGCAGAGCCCTCTGTTGTTGGCGAAATCTGTTGGCTAGGTTTCATTCATCACCAAAAATAATGCTTAGGGAAGGAAAGTCGACATGACATGTATACAGTACTATATAGAATTTTAACCACCGACCACCTCGTCATAATACCTCTTTCTGGCATTCATGATCGTACCATGTAGGTAATTAATGAATCTACAATATAGATGTTCTTTACAAATCCCAAATCTGCGGACAAGGGACCAAACCACACGGCCGTCGCTCTCGAGCTGCTTGCTGTCCATGACGATGTCGCCCTTGCCCCACAGGACCTGTCAGAGGCAGTGGCGCCACATGGCCCCAGCGTCTCAAAGAACCTCCTTTGACCAGGACTAGGATGGCCATCATATTGTATATAAAATGAATGGAATGCAATAATCTTTGCAATCTAGTTGGAGGATGTTGATAACTGCAACAAACCAGGTGTAAGAACTTCTCTGAGGTGGTCGCGCGCGGCATGTCCACCACGTCCCCCGTCACAGTGGCACAAGACCCGGCCTTGTGCCCCTCATCCAATACATGGAGAGTGCTGGAACCTGCGGATGCCGACCCTCCAGGCAGCTGACAGTGAGAAAACATGGGATTGAAAAGAATCAGAAACATACCTCTTGGTGGAACACGAAAGGTAGGTAATCAGGAAGGGGGATTAAAAATGGAGGGCGGCCAAAAAAAAAATACTGGTGAAGAAACCCCAAACAGCAGCATTGCAGGTGCAGAAAGGCGTCTCCGTGCAAAANATACTGGTGAAGAAACCCCAAACAGCAGCATTGCAGGTGCAGAAAGGCGTCTCCGTGCAAAAGTGTCTAGGTACAAAAGCCTCTTTGTGTAGGAAAAAAAATGAAATTTCTGCGTGTAAAAGTTGGCCTGTGTAAGTGTAACACTTTCTCTGTCTAAAAGCGTCTAGGTGCAAAAGAAGCGGCGTGTAAAAAGGTCTCCGTGCAAAAAACTCTCTGGTGTAAAAACCCCACGTGTTTTCAAGATGTTGTGTACACAGTGGTTTTGGGCGCGTGCGTAAAAGCCTCGGTGTATAAGGGCGTCTGTGTGTAAGAGCCTGTCTGCGCAAAAGGCGCTCTGTATAAAAGCTTCTGTGTGTAAAAGCGCCTGTAAGTAGAGGCGCCTGTGCGTAAACGCTGCTCGCTGCAAAGGCCTCTTTGCGTAAAACTTCTGTGCGCAAAAGCGACGGCGTGGAAAAGCCTGTGTAAGAGCTGGCTGTGTAAAAAAAGTGCTGTGTGCAAAAGCTTCTGTGTGAAAACTGCTCTGGGTAAAGCTTCTGCGCGCAAGAGCTTCAGCGTG
>BGPT01002333.1:15566-26213 GCA_003297045.1 Symbiodinium sp. clade C Y103 | reverse complement strand
ACCTCCTGAATAATCAGGCAACGGGGCTGGCCACCCTCCCCTTTACTTCGTAAAGTAAAACTCAAGGTAGCCCCGCTGGAGCTACCTTTCGTGATCAATTTGCTCTGAATGTTTGACACAGTTGTAGCCAGCAAACTGGGAATATGACCGACCATACCCATCCATTGCCCATAAAATGGATGGTTGTTGTCAACGATCGTCCAGGATTCTAAAATATTCTAAATATGTCAATTGCCTTTTACCATGAATCCATAAATATCCCATCAATCTCCCTGAATCCATCAACATATCCCATTCATATACCATGAACATTGACCAATATTGGCCATTGATGGATAACCCCCATTAACCCATGGCCAAGGAACGTCCATTCAGCGGCGCCACCTTGGAATCCAGATGATGAGCATGGGATGACAATAGAATAATCATGAGATGATATTGGGGAGTTGTTTCCAGCTAACTTGATGTGTCCTTGGGTTCTGTCACCTTAGTACCCTGGTAGGTTAGTTCACTCTGAAAATGTGGTACCCCCAAACCATTTTCATGGTTTGAAGTTTAAAAGCATCAGTTTCCCATAATTTTCCCATCATTTTCCACGCATAAGTTAAGGCGATGGAGCCAAGGGACTCCGGCTGTCCACGTGGTGCAGCGAAGTTTCTGTCCACTCCAGTACACTTCATGCCATTGCCAGCGCCTCAACATGGCTAGTTGATGTCAAAGGTTACCCTCTGGTGAAATAACATAGCTATGGAAATGGATGGAAATGGTCCATCTATAGATGATTTACCTATTCAGACTGTGATTTTTCGTAGCTGCGTCAGTTTACTAGAGGGTAATGATGAGTCCATCTTGCCATTATTTTTTGAACCATTGTTTGATATGTTGAAATGTCAATTCCAAGCGCATCTCTGCTCAGGCTATCTGAGGCCCGGGCTTTCCACTATGATCCTTGCCGTGCCACCTGAAACGAGTGGGTTTATTGAGCTTTTGATGAGGCTATGAGTCAAAACCCTGGTACCCTAGGTACCACAAAAATGCCGTTTAATGCATGTTAATTCACCCAAATGTGGTTTTCAAATGTAATCAAAGGTTTTGACGCATCCTCAATAACATCTGATGACCGCATGTCCACGCATTCGAGAACCCTGGATTCGAGTGCTTGGGGCAGTTTAGGGCATGTTTAGGGCTAATTAATTATGTTTGTTGGTTGAATCTCTCTTAAGATCACCCTAAAATCCCATGAAATCTCCTCAAATCCCAGCAAAAATCCCATTAAAGCTCCACAAAATCCCAAGCTGCGCCTTCCCACCAGTCGTTCCGCCGCCGTCACTCCCATGGGCTTTGCCGGGACGACCAGCTGTACCGCGGGGTCTGTGGCCACCCCATCGGTCACGTTTTCCACCGGCGGGGGCACAGGGCGCTGGAGGATGGTAATGGGGCGCGCCTGGTGGAGAGTGATGGAAGCTGATGGTATCCCCAAGTCACCATGGGTTTCCATATGACCATCCATGACTTGGATGATTTGGGGGTACCCCCATGACTTAGGAAAGCTCCAAATATCAGTAAAATATCCCATACCTTGCTTGAATTTGAGTGCTAAGTTCTCCTTTTTGGGGGGAGAGGACCTATACTTTGCCCGCATTTTCATGGAAGAAATCCAAGTTTTCGTGGTTAACCACTTAACCTAGCTCTATTTTTTTGAGATGTTTTCCATATTTCCAACCTATCCTTAGCCCATCTTCCCATCGCGGCGCCCCCATGGCCTCACTTGGCACCTCTGGAGGTGGACCTGGTGGACCCAGCTCCACATCGGAGGCGTCCGGCTGGCTGGGCGTGGTGGAGGGCGTGTCCGTTTTGCCTGTCCTGGCGATGGAGGGGGAACTCAGGGGGAAGGGGATGTTTGGGGTGATTTTTGTCAAATTTCATGGGATTTCGGGAGGATTTCATCGATTTTAGGGGGGAAGTTCATGGGATCTAGGGGAGGGCTAATTTGATTTTATGGGATTTTATGCTGATTCATGGGGATTCAAGCAAAAAGAATTGGGGTATTGATAGGAATTACTCTGCGGTAATTTGTTACAGCTTACAAACTGGAAGCCATGGCCCAGGTTTTTTGTGCGACTTTCAATAGCTACTGTATCTTAAAGTACCAGATCTGGAATATATGTTGAGGCTGCCCCCCCCCAAAAAAAAACATTTATTCTTGCTGTAAAGGACTGTCTAAACATACTTGGACTTGGAAAGTGGAAATGATCTTCAAGTACTTGGATTCTGGTCGTTTGGGATTCCATCGCTGAAATTGGCGAGAGACGGGCCTTGGAATCACCCGCCATACAATGTGAATCTGAGAATCTGTGAGAAACCATTGGAAATGGTGGGCCTTCAAGCCACCACCGGTCCGGGCGTTCCCGGTCCTTAGTTCTTCTCCACCCCAATCGGTTCGCAAGACTTGTTCAGAGGCATCGCTCCGACCTCGAACCCGGGAGTCCGGAAGAGACGCCAGGTAGCGGCAACCGCCACAAAAAGATAGGAGGGGTTACTATAGCAGGATTGTGCATTGTGGAGGATCATGGTTGTAACATGCTATAAGATGCGATAGCTATCACTATATAACGATTTTTGTAGCTTTGTACTTTTCTGTCTGTTGGGGTTGGACAATATCATGATATATACTGGGCAGTCAACCAGCCCCTCCTACATCGGTGACCCCTGAAAAAAAATATCCAACAATATCCAACAATATGTTTCTTCCGGGCTTATGACACTAACCACCAACAACGAAAATGGTGATTCCAACCTCTTGCAGACTAACAGTGGGTACCGTTCATAGCAAGTGGAAGCATCTTACTCCTCTTGGGAGTCCGAGGCCTGTGTCGGGTGAAGAATCATGAAGGGAACAATCATTCCTTCAACACCAAAAAGGCAGGTCGCATTTCACCAGGGTTTCTAAGAACTTCCAAGGGCGTTATTTCACATTCAGTGCATAATCAGGGGAAGGGACTACGTCCATTCTAGCTGAATTACAATTAATAATGCACCTACCTGGAATATCGGCCGTTTGGGGATTTGGGGATAGCTACCGTTGGCCATACCCCTTGCAACAATTTACAGTGATGTCGCCACGTGAGGAGTTATAACCTATCCAGATAACCCATTTCTTTTATCCCAATTATGCCACATGTTTATTGGTTCACTCCCCAATTTTTCTTGGGTAACTCCCAGAGTTTTATTCTGTCGCCTGGTTGGGAAACTCTTACTAGCTCCTTGGCCCTCATTTATATAAATCCATGCAGGGAATTTGTGGATACCCAGTCCGCTCCGAATCGCACCCCGTTCACCACTGGATAGTTATCGGTAAAATCTCCAGTCTCGCAGTTGGTTTCCGGACCTTCCTTAGACCATCCCACTCAGTAAGTGATCAATCTGTCAGTCAATAAGCCTATAGCTATATATATTATATAGTAAGTAAAGTCCCCATTCAGTGGGGTCCCATTTGTAAATGGGTCATAGCTATGGGTAGCTCCAAAATTTAGGCGTCCACACCATCAAAGTCTTCCCACTCCGGTGCGGGGCATCTGTCCTGATCCGTCACTCATGGTCGCTAGAGGTACCCGGTTTTACCCTGGAAAAACACGAGCCAGTTCAAGGACTTGTTGAGGGTTATGACCCACTTAGTAGATGGGATGAAGCTCATGTTGAAATATCATGTTTGTACCTTTTTGCAGCCCTTCTGAGGGTCTAGGTTCGAACGACCAGTGCAAAATGGTTCGAAGTCGCGGGTCTTGTCACGTAAAACTTGCACTTCAATAGGGACAAGTTCTTGAAAAAATGAATATGTACCAAGTGTGGGCCCTAAAAACAATTGAATTGCAATTCATCAAGACGCAAATTGCCAATTGAAGAATTTTATAATTCTGAGCAAGTAAAAAAAAATCAACTACTCAATCAAGCTATCTGGGTTTCTTTTGATTACCATCAAAAGCTTACCGATCACCCAGGCCTGCCGTACTGCGTAGCAGTGCTTTCGCAGCTCCTGGTTGGCTACATCTGGTCGTAATCACATGGGAGAAACTATCGAACTGGGGGATCCAGATTTCAAGTTTTCAGATTCCATGTATAGAATATAGAAATGTAATAGCACCGTTTCATCAATACATTTCACATACATTTCACCCTAATTTCACCAGGGTTTGTAGGAGCGTGTGTGATATTAGGGCGATGGGAATTCGAAAAATGTAGCAACAAATCAAGAACGTTCGGTGCGATTCGCGCCATATCTGATGAGTTGAGTCAGCCACTGCCAAGCGGGTTGCTTGTTGAGTGTCGCCGATAGGACGATACATCTCATCTATATCGCGTCCAAGAGTGAATTATATTTGAAGCAGCCCCAAAAAAAAGAAGATGAGTAGCCCCAGGATGGAAACGGTTTCAGACTCCAAAATGTTGTGCTGCGTGTCGCGGTTCTGTCCCAATTTTGGTGGGTTATGACTTGCTCAGCAACCACGGACCTGAAATTTAAAGATAGCTGTGCGGAAATTGCCCACTAGGCCCCCTGTGTTTTGGTCATATCCTCTCTGCTGATCGTATAATGTGCAAAACTAGTAAACGCGATGCAAACAGCACCAATCAAAGATCACTGACTGTCGGCTTTTCAGGTCTACCACTTTGCATCTCTTGCAGGTGATACCCCGTAACCAGGTAGGCCCATGTCCTGTCGTTGATAATATATCACTTAAGTTTAAAGGTGTGGTTGGATATAATTATAATTATATTCTATATAGGTTCATGTTGGTTCAACCCTCATGAAATGCTGAAATGCCCGGCACCCCAAAATTGTCCTCCATCATGAAGCGTCTTGCCCGATCACTACCTCAGGGATAAATGATGAACAGAGTGCCATGACGGCATGGAAAAAAGCAGTGGTCTATATATGGATCTATATGGAGGTTTCCTAAAATGGGGGACCTCAAAATCATCCCAAATTTGTCATTTCTACCCCTATTTTGGGAAAGACAATATTTGAAGGCAGTGTGAAATATTTCACCAACCATTGCTGGATACAACAAAAGAAACCTGGGCCCAAAGAACCGTTTCCGCAGGCTCCCTTGCAAATATATGTGGCTGAATTGGATAACCACTAGATTCTAGATGATTTAGGATTCAATCTTGGAGTTTTCCAATGCAATCTTGTGTTTATTTTTGGGGTCAGTTCCAGTCCCCCCCAATATCACCGGCCAACCAACACGTACATTCGGATTCACTTCGGTACAAGCCCCAATGGAGAAAAACCAGGGCGCAGTCGGCATCGTCACCAGACAAATGCCTCAAGCAGCAATCCCAGTCCCTGCATCGGCGATGGCGATCCACAACAACTTGGGATGTGGCGAAGCATGGGCAGAATACGGCAGAAGGTTCCTTATTTTGTAACTACCCCCCGGTAAATTAACATAGACCCTGCCAGATAGGGATTGGAAGATTAGTTTCCACTAAAGACTGATGACCTTCAGGGTATATGTTAATTTACCAGAGGGTAATTACTGCAGGACTACAACTAGGTAACTAGATTCTGTCGTGGTGTGTGTGGCCAAGTTTGCTGTTCTAGATCTGGGCTGCCATGATGGGTCAAAGGTAGTCTTATGGTAGTGTTAAATTACCCATCACTCATCTTGAGACGATCTCCCCAGTTTTGCAATTTGTTTCATCAACTCATTCTTGGACTTTGCCTGAAAACCAATGCTTTCAAATGCTTCAAAAAGGTTGAAATATGCTTAACTATAAATATAAATATATATATATATATTCAAATTTGGTGGTATGTATTTGATGTTTATCATCATAATCCGTCCTTATGTTCGTTTATTTTCCCCCTCAAATTGCCACATCTACTTCATAGCATGAATCCCCCGCCTGAAGCGCATGGAACACCATGGGCAAAGATAGGGCGGACCCGGCGCCCTAGCCTCGACCATCCAGTGGAAGTCCGGGATACCCCACACGCAAAACACTAAGAAACAGATTTTGGACCTTGATTCAGTTAGGAAATCAGAAGTAAATCAAAATTCGCAGAAAATCCTTGGAATGGGTCCCTCAACAAAGACCTGACAGGCCAACGATGACATGTGTGAATCACGAAGTCATTGGAAACAAAGGTACTGCTGATCCGATCCCCTGGTGGCCTCCCTCCGACCCATGGCACCAGGAAAAAAACAGCCAGCGGCGCAACGGACGTGAAAAATGCACCGTATCAGTGGAAAGTTGTCTTTTTGCCGGTGATTGGCTCTATCTTCTAAGACATCAGTCTTTTTCTTTAGAGATTTGCCGCGGCGATGACTCCAAATATGTTTTTTGCCAAGTAAATGTGGCCATTATTCACTAATATTCACTACAAATATGTATATATATATATATCAAATATGTCAAATATGTGCTTTCATGTGTTCTACATGTTGGTCCATCTGCACCTCTGCCGAGTTGTTCCCTTGAGCCCCAGGATCCGTTGCGAAATCACTGGAAAAGGTGGCTTATCATTCCATCTCCGTCCATCGGGGTGGAACAGCAACACCATGTTATATATGTTGAAACCAGCACAAAGGAAAGGCCATAGCTTCCAAAAGTTGATGATTTATGTTATTATGTTTATGAACGGCACATTATGTTATTATGTTTATGAATTGCACATTTATTTCTTGCTAAAAGCTGCGTTTGGAAGAGGATTTTCCAGCTGAGACAAACAGCCTTTGATCCTTTCATGGGAGAACACTAGGCCCTGGAGCCTCGAAAGACCTTGGCCACAAAAGCGCCTCCTGAAAGGGTGCTGAGACATGGGTGGTGGTCCGATCAAGAATGTTTAACAACATGTTTGTTGAGTTTTTATCATACATGTGTATAATATGCGTATGTATACCTATATCTATCCATCTATATATATATATATATATTCATATATAATCTTTAGGGTGGTTGTTTTATGACACCAAATGGGGTTTGACAATCAAGGGGGGAATTGACCTTCATGACTATTGCCAACATCAAAATCACGATGGTTTCAATGGAAACACCAGCCTTGCAACGGTCCAGTCCTGGGACATATCCAGTTGGTGGATCCACAGCATCCGCCCCGTGAAGGACTGAAGTTGGGTTTGATCTCTGTAAGGGTCGACAAGACTTCTATTCATATGGTCATGCAAAGCTATATCTATGAAATTGACATAGACAAAATACACATAACATGATTCATAATTATTATCTATAGTACACCCAAAAAAAAGTCTATATACATAAATTGTAAATTAACGTAATATGTATAATCAAATTTAATCAATAATCAACATGTCATACCTCTCCAAATCGTCCCTCTATCGTGCCTTCCCGCAGCAAAGCCTCGGCAACGAAGAGCTCCGAAAGCAGCAATTGATGCTGCACATACCTGGCATTTTTGACAAAGGGGATGAAAATGGTCGATTTTTTCGGAAAAAAATCTAGATTCATGGCCAGAATCCCAACATTCACGGCATTTCACGGCCATTTCATGGGGAAAATCGATAAAGATCGGGGATTTTGAGCGTTTCCCCCCCCATTTCTTTCAGATGAAACTACATGTTTTTGAGTTGGTTCGCCACCGAGGGCAGAAAACAAGCTTCAGCCACAGCCTTATCTGTCTGTTTTAACGACCTATCCATCTGAATCTTGTTGTGAGAAAAAACAATATGGCTGTGACATCATGCATATACGATGTGTTTATGTATAAATATGCATACCTCTGTGAAGATATATCTTTATATATATATAGATATATATATATATATATTGAAATAGATATATATATATATATTATATGAAATATAATATAAATATATATGTATATATGTATATATATATTTATCATTGTATATACACATCAGAAAATCCCAATGAATCCCAATGACTCAAAGTTTACCCCTAGCCTACGGATTATCCCTAGAGTTGGGGCACTCGTCGAAATCGGATTTTCCGGTGGCATCAGGAGCACCGTCCTTGGAGGATACAGAAGAAATCATCCATCTTCAGGTTGTTGGTCTGTTTTAAAAGAGGGAAAACTGAAATTTCAAAAACAAATGGAATAAATAATGTAGTATGAATGTCTGATGCTTTGTGAGAAATTGTGGTACAGTCAGTGGGGGACATGCAGTTTGTGGCCACTTTGCAACCATACCCACGTTGATCGGTTTTCACACCCTGGACCCTGGACTACCAATTCTTGGCATCACCAAACAGATATATTTCTCACAGAAGCAACTCATCTTCGTCTACGCCTACGCTGTCAGAATGCTGTTAATTTGGGATGGCTACCCTCCCGACGACAAAGACATCCTGGTTGCTTCAACCCATCCCAAGATTATTTCCGCTACAGCACCCCGTGCACCTCACAATGCCAAGCTGCACAAACGACCAAATCTGCTCCTTCGCCTGCGATCACGAACTGGTGGACCTCATCGATTTGGACAGCCCCTCCTTTTAGCTAAGGTTGGTTTTTTCATGTGGTAAACCCTAAACCCAATGCCATAAACCATCCCCAATAGAGGCTTATGAAATTGGGTATACTCCTATGATGATTGTCCCAGGCACCCACTAAGGCCAACTTAAAATCTACAGCTGGGGGGCGGCGGGACTCCCAGTCACTCAGTCACCCCGAGTCACCCCTGTGTTCTATTGATATAAATGGTATAAACATACAATATTATATATATATGCATATATATGACATTAATATAAGTCCTATATATATATGTGGACACCATATACACACACACATATATATATATAATTATATATATATATATATTCATGTGCCCCTATCATAGTCAAATGGTCAAATGTCTCAATGAAACGTCGGTAGCCATCGATCCATTCATGTTCTCTGCTGGATTGCCAGCACAAAACAGCTTGCGGCGGCGTATACAGCTGCACCCACCTTTTTGTTTGTTTCCAGTGATATGCTTCAATGGATTTTCTGGCACTTAAACTATTTCAGTTACAGTAAAGGACATGAAATATGCTGAAAGAGACCGAGATTATACGTGGAAAATCCTGGGCCATCAGTGATCCATCGCTCCCTGCGATCAAGCGATATCAAGCCTTGAAAGTGCTCCAGGACCTCCTCAACCGTGGATTGATGGGTGATATCACCTGTGGCTGTCTGGTGAGCCTTGCACTTCAGTACTTCAGTTGCTTTGGGGGTGATTTTGCAGGGTAGATCCCGTACAAAATCAATGAACATCTCGGTGTATCCGCACACCGTTGATGATTTTGGGAAAGTGCCACCGGAATTTTGTTTCACGACCAGTCAGCAGCTAAGCGTGGCAGGCCTTGGACTTGAACCACACCGGGAATCCTAGGCTCGGGCAACTGATGTGATCTCGGGTGCCTGGGGAATCCCATCCCCTCAATACAGAATGATTACACTCATATTATCTGCCAAGATTGAATAGATCCCGCACTAAAACTGATGGCTTCTGGGAGCTATTTGATCAAATCCTATCACCTTCCCCAACGAATCTCTTCAATGGCATGCTGGTCCTCCGCCAGACTAGCCAGTTGAGACCTTGTCAAAAATGGGCCCCCCGCCAGTACCAAAGTGTGACGATCAACCACAAGGTGGTGCCCCAAAGTTCACTAACTTGGTTTATAACTCCAATCACCATCAACAACTAGGGTTTAGGGTTTATGGTGGATGTATCTATAGTTCCTATGGCTTGTAAAACAACTTATAACTGGGGCACCAACTTGCATCCGATTTGGGGTATTTCATTTTTAGACCCATGTGGGCCGCTTGATGTAAAGACCTGGTCAGCAACCACCACCTCTGAAAAGCCAAGTGTCGGTTGCATGGCCTGAGAGTGGTCTGGGGACATTTCCAGAACCCCGCAGGCCTAAATCAATGCATTGATTTAAGGGAAAACTCTCAGGAAACCATGTGTTCTACTCAAACAATATGAACAATGGAGGTGTCCTGCCATTTTTCCATTCAAGATCATTTAACCAATTCTTGGACTAAAGGCAATGTCCTCCCAAAGTGGTCATGGCCCAAACAGAAATCTATCCTTCTATCACCTCTATCTACCTGGACATGTGCCCAGGCACAGCATATGCTTTGAGCCCCCAGCCATCTTCATATCACCATGGCATGCTGAGGCTAGATCGTTCCATCCCAAATTATGGGCATCAGGGTCTTAAATATAAGATCCATCACGTCACGGAGTGGTCCAAGCTTCTTCGAAGCTCCTATCATCCACCCTGTAAGAGCTTCTCAAAAGAAAACCCTCCCAAAATCCCATGGCTACACTCCGGTAAACTATCATAGCTGGTGAAAAAGGCCATTGATACTTGACTTACCTATTAAGAAATGGTGATTTTATATAGAAAATTGTGAGTTTCCCAAATGTTAATCATCAACAATCCCACGAAATCCCATTAAATCCCATTTTTTTTTTCCCTGCCGTACCGTGCTCCGACACAATTGTCAAACCAAACACGGCGTTGGCGTAGCCAAGCGTTTACACAATGTTTAATCTGTCTGTGGATGGCTGCAGTCAATATACGACTGTCATCAACAGGGTTTTCTTCATAATGGTGAAGATGAAGTTTGTTTTCGTATACATATTTTTTGGT
>BGPT01002332.1:46155-83419 GCA_003297045.1 Symbiodinium sp. clade C Y103 | reverse complement strand
CTCAGCACAGCCAGGCCGACCGCCGCGGACCACGCCACCGGCAGGCCAACCTACCACTCACAGCTGCCAACATCCTGCCAGTTGCCACATTCGACACGGCATTCGGCGTTCATCAAAACAACCTTCGCGAACACACACACACACACAGACACACGCACCACGCCTGCAGCGTGAAAGACATCGCCGTCACAGCAGCGTTCGTAGAGACTCTGGCAAATCAGCATCGCGAAAAAAACATTTCCTCTCGCCATCCTTCTCCAAGATCAAGACCTGGAAATGCACAGTGTCAATGTAGTATAGATGTATCCACAGAACCGGTTTTCGCTTCTCGTTCACGTACGGGTGCAAACATCGCTTCACTTTCCCAGCGCCTGCCACACCCAGCTCTCAACAACGAACACGGTCACAGCTTCACTACATATCATTGCTAAAGACATCAAAAACAACCACACCCCAGCCACGCACCTGATCCGGCTGATACCTCCTTCACTTCATTGCCAGCCAACAGAAACCCAAGCTGAAGTTCTCGACCAAGAGCCAATACATCCATTTCGGTGGCCCAGTGCTTGTTGCCCATTTCCTCAAACGCAGCGGAAAACGCTTGCTGCAATTTTTGCAGCGCAGCGACACCTCCGCCCACCCGCTTGTTGCGATCTGCCGTGCCATCGTTGAAGCACACCTTCAAAATTTGACCGATGACTTCCACATTCTTCACGTCATAAGCACTCAGAAGAAAGTCGAAACACGTTGCCTTCACCACAGCCACCGGCGACCACTGCTCCAAACTCGCGCCGCTGATCTCGGCTTGAATGCATGTGACCACAAATCCCAAAAATTCCAGCGGCTTCCACAAGCGAACATGCCGGCCCACCACCTTGCGGAGACCATGCGCCACCGCTCTGCGATCACTCCACGACACGGTCGGCACTCCGTCGAATACGACAGCCAAATCAAGACACCCAACATGCATCTGGCGCACTTGCATCAGCACCGCCGCCACGGACAAAAACAAACAATCTCCACCTCCGCCAGCCTCCGCCGCATAGGCCATCCACGCCGTGCGTTGCAGCAAGTATGCCTTCGTCGGGGCGGACACCACATCCAACNACAAACAATCTCCACCTCCGCCAGCCTCCGCCGCATAGGCCATCCACGCCGTGCGTTGCAGCAAGTATGCCTTCGTCGGGGCGGACACCACATCCAACTGCATGTCCCACCTTCCGCAGAACTCTTCCAATGCTTCTCTCCACAACGTTGGGTCGTACTTCCGTCGCCTTTTCGCCACTGGCCCGCCGTCTCCGGACGCCGCCATCCNACCTTCCGCAGAACTCTTCCAATGCTTCTCTCCACAACGTTGGGTCGTACTTCCGTCGCCTTTTCGCCACTGGCCCGCCGTCTCCGGACGCCGCCATCCTTATGAAAAAAAATTCCTGCTAAGACAGGTACCCTTAAAGTTGATATAAAGTTGAAATTAAAGTTGACACAAAAAAGCTCATGAGTTGAAAAAAAGTTGATACAAAAGTTGAAAGGTCAAAACAAAGTTGATTCAAAAGTTGAANTTAAAGTTGACACAAAAAAGCTCATGAGTTGAAAAAAAGTTGATACAAAAGTTGAAAGGTCAAAACAAAGTTGATTCAAAAGTTGAAAGGTCAAAAAAAAGTTGATTCAAAAGTCGAAAGCCATCAAAAAAGTTGATTCAAAAGTTGAAAGGCCCAAAAAAAGTTGATGCAAAAGTTGAAAGGCCCAAAAAAAGTTGAGGCAAAAGTTGAAAGGTCAAAAAGAAGTTGATGCAAAAGTTGAAAGGCCCAAAAAAAGTTGATTCAAAACTTGAAAGGCACAAAAAAAGTTGATGCAAAAGTTGAAAGGTCAAAAAGAAGTTGATGCAAAAGTTGAAAGGCCCAAAAAAAGTTGATTCAAAACTTGAAAGGCACAAAAAAAGTTGATGNAAGGTCAAAAAGAAGTTGATGCAAAAGTTGAAAGGCCCAAAAAAAGTTGATTCAAAACTTGAAAGGCACAAAAAAAGTTGATGCAAAAGTTGAAAGGCCCAAAAAAGTTGATGCAAAAGTTGAAAGGGTTAAAAAGAAGTTGATGCAAAAGTTGAAAGGCCAAAAAAAGTTGATTCAAAAGTTGAAAGGCCCAAAAACAGTTGATGCAAAAGTTGAATAAGTTGAAAAAGCACCAAAAAATTGATGCAAAAGTTGAAAGGGGAAAAATGTACAAGTTAAAAAGGTTAAAAAAACTAGAATGTTGATGCAACAAGTGGAGTGAAAAGTTAAACACAAAAGTTGGTGGAAAATGTGAAAGTGAAAGGTAGAAAAAACTGATACAAAAATTGAAAGATCAAAAAATAGAAAGTTGATGCAACATGTTGAAATTAAATTTGAGAAAAAAACAAAAATGCTGTGAGAGTTAAAGGCCAATAGATTCTAATAGATGTTCAGAGTCCAGAGATGAATGATTAAGGCGTAAAAGGTGAATTGCAATCACAAAGCAGAATCCAAGTTGGAATCCAAGAGTTGAGTTGAAGGGAAAAGGTTAAAAAAATGACGGACTCTAAAGTTGAAGGCCTGAAACCTGAAGGGCCCAAAAATCCAAAAGCAGTTGGCAGAAAAGTAGTGGTAGAAGACCAAAAAAAAATCGAACGCCAAAAGTTTCAAAGTCTAAGTTTAAAGCAAAGAGACATCGAATCAAAGGGAGAATGAAGCAAATGGTTACACATTTCACTAAAAATGCAAAGGCCACAGGCCTACTGTGGCAGTGGCCAGTGGCAGTGGACACAAAGGCCAGCAGACCAAAAGCGCCATTTTTCTGAACATCCAGCAAACATGATTCCAAAGCTGAGAAGCTGGCAAACTGAGCTGAAGTAAACAATTAAATCAAAATTTCAACAACTCAAACTCAAACAGAGTAGAAAGTGTGAAAAAAATGGTAAAAATGGATAATGGTTCAATTTGATGCAACACCTAGAATTCATCAGATTCCTTGAAACAAGTGAAACAACGACAGCAGCAGCAACAACAACAACAACAACGACAACACAAACGACAACAAACAACAAAAACACCAACGCAAAAACAACAACACCAACACCAACACTAATTACCACCAACACAATAACACGACAATACAACAACACAATGCCACAATGCAACAACGCAACACCACAAAAAGTCAAGTAGTGCATTGAATCATTGAACAAAAAAAAGAGATAATAGAAACGCATAGTAACACAATGAAGGTGAAACGTTCCAGCACTTTTCACTTTTTGGGCCATGAGTCATGAGTTATGATTATGATTCCTGACCACAATTCCGTTCTTGATTCCGGATTCTTGATTCAATGCATGCCGCATTGGCATTGGCGGCCATGCCAATGCCTGCCTGACTGTGGTGACTGTGGCGTGGCTGTGGCTGCGGCTGTGGTGAGATTAATGATGATTATGTGATTATGTCATTATGTCTGCCACTGCCACTGTCAACTGTGCCACTGAGTCACTGAGACTGTGACTGTGGCTGTGGCTCCGACTGTGAAATGTGAATGTGACTGTGACTGTGACTGTGACCGACGCGTGCGCCGCGCGACATGATTCGACAATCGACAAATGATAAATGACAAAAAGAATGACATGCCAATGACATGACATTTTGTTAATGCGACTGGACCAAGACCAAGATTCCCAAAATTCCCCAAGATTCTAGATGATGAAATAAATCCAAATGAATTTGGTTCGAAGGCAAGGCGGCTGCGTGATTTGATTCGGCAGGGGGACCAATTAAATGATTGTTTACTGATATTGCTTTGCGGTAACGGTAACAGGTAACAGTAACAGGTCTTTGCTGTCTTTGCTTTGGCCTTTGTGGTTTAGTTTAGCAATCAAAATTCAAATTTAGCAGTTCAACAAAGATAAATTTCGTTTTAAGTTTGCAGCTAGCAGCTAGGGCTAGGGCAATGACCAATGCCAACGCGCAGCGTGCAGCGTGCATCCACATGACCAATTTGTGCTTTACAATTCATGACGACCTCACCCACCAACACACACACACACATAGCACATCGATATGCGAAACCAGACTTGGAATTTGAAGGCCAGAAACATCACATATACAAACACTACACATAACATAACATGCCGTAACACATAACACGCCCATGCTGCACCACCATGTGACATGTGATTGTGATAACATGTGACCATGGACCGTGACCAATGAAATGGACAATGGAGTCATGTTTTTGATTTTGAGTTTGGCTGTTGGGTTTCTGAGTAACAAGTAGGTGAGTTAGGCTGTGGCTGTGGCGCTGTGGCTGTGGCTGTGGCCTTCTGGCCGTCTGGCCTTGTGGCCTTGTGTTTCTTTGTGGAGGTCGAGGACGAGGTTTCCTTCATTGTTAATTTCATGTATTATATATTTGATGGGCCAGGTGACCCAGGTGACGAAATCAATACACATAGCGACGTGACATGATTTGACTTGACATAAACAGCAATAATACATATCTTCCTTATTTTACAAACTGTGGTCTTGATCTGGTTATATATAGGTCCCAGGTGCCCCAAAATAGTTGCTTTATGTATGGTTATGGGTGTTTATCCCCTAAAGATGGTAATGTTTGCTTGCAATCCACATATGACATATGATAGCAGGAACAGTCCAATGACTGGATGACTTGTGACGTGTTACTTGTTGGGCCTTTGGGCTTGGGGGGAGGGGGCAGGGCTGACAACAAATACACAGTTTCAATTTCCAACAACATAGACACTTGAACTCTTGGAGTCTTGGAACCCAAATCAACACAATTTTTTCGTTTTTTCCCAAACGGAGTGAATTGCTTTGTGTTTGGCGCTTTGGATTCAACGTTCTTTATTTAAAGGAATTGTCACCAGGGCCGGTGAAATGACCCAATGCACTCAGGAGACTCAGGATCGATCGGATGGGACAAAGTGACAAAGTGCAAATTTGAAGTTGTTCCAGTTACTTCAGTTGCGATTGCTGCAATTGAATTGCAACAAATGTAGTGGAACGGGAGTCAACTGTTTGGTTAAACTGTTCGTCAGCAGTCAGCACACTCACTGACTAACTAACTCACACAGATGCATTCACTGATTACTAGGTCACTGTGTACAGATTGCAACTCATGACTGTACTTGTGATGTTTTGCCCTTTTACACATGGGCACATGGGCCATGGGACATGGGATTTAAGATACCATCATTTGTTGCGTACCAAATTTAATTTAACATAACTCAACCTGCCACACCGCTCACAAAGTCATCTTGGTGAAGGTGACGATTTAGCTCAGTCGAGCCAACGGCCAAACTGCCAAACGTGATTGGAGTTGAAACTTTTGTTTTGTATTTTTATTTGAATCTTCAATATTCAGCTGCTTCTTCACTCGTTGATTGTGATTGTGGCCTGGACTCTGGACTCCGGACTGCTGGTTTCCTGGATTTTGACAACTCGTTGCGTCACGCCGCACCTCAGACCTCAGCAGCAACTCTCACAGCTGCAGCTGATGTTGCAAGTTGAAACAAGTAACAAGAAATAGAATTGCCTTTACCAGTGCAGTGAGACAGCAGCTTGCATTGCATCACTACCCACTACTGAACATGACTAACTAATAACTATAGTTAGTTACAGTCTCTAGTCTCTGGTTATGCTTCACTCTTGAGGTTACTGCTAGAGTTGACTTCAGTCACTTCAGTCTGGTTGCGAACTGCTGTGTCACGTGTGGCTGTGTGCAGCGTGCAGGACATGTGCATATTCCATTTCATTTTAGTGAAGCTCAGCAGTGTTTGCCATTTGTGAGCTACAGTAGTCAGTAGCCATGGTCCCTGGCGCATACGCATACGGGCATCGGGTGTTGGCCTTGGATCACAGGAAAGGCAGTGTGTCTAACATCTCAGATTAGGCAGATTCACAGAGTCAATGTCAATGTGAATGTATCGTAGTCGTAGAAACACCTGCAGCATGTCGCCAACGCATTGTTTCTTTAATTTTAGCATCAGCTGTCACCGGGTACAGTGGCCCAATATTCAATAGGACAGTCAGTTGGGTTACTTTCATCAAACATTTCTATTGAGATTCTCCTGGCAGCAACCAGAACAGATTAGTCCATAATGTTGTTTTTTTTGGGCCACTTAGGTGACTAGACTTTGGGCGTGCTGCAGAACGCCGTGGTCGCCGTGGTCCCAGATTCCCAGATATGGTTTGTGACCATCAAGAATTAAGACTCATTCATATACATGACCTGATGATGTGATGATGGCTTGTTCAATGATCAGTGCTTCAATCAACAAGAGGTTTTTTGGTTCATGTTTCCCAGGTCTGAAGTCATCAGTGACGACATTTGATGACAATAATGATGACAATCGTGGCTGCGGCTGTGCACGGCGCTGAGTTTGTATCATTTGGCATTTGGGACATTGCAGAATGGGGTGCCATATGGTTCCGTGATTTATGAATTTGACTTCATAGTTAGCAGTTAAACAGCTAGTTAGCAGTCACCTGTTACAGGCAACGGTGAAACATCACTTGGCCACATTACTTGGTAGCCTTACCGATGTTCTGTCAATCGTTGTTGCAAACTGCAGGGTTCTTCGCCTCTGTTTTTCGACTATGACCTGCAGTCTTTTGCAAATTCAGATAGCGGCAGGGCCACCCAGTCACTGGTCACCAGTGAGCAGCTGATTTGTGACTTGTGACCATCAGTTACCCGATGTGACTGTGACTGTGACTTTGGTTCTTTTGACCCCAGCTTATGACTCATGACACTTGACACTGGTTTCAAGGTCCAAAGCTCAAGCCTTACAATGGTCACACCGATTCTGTCAGATTCTCAGATTCCAGATTCTAAACTATTCACATCAGACATACCGAATGTATGTATGTTTGTATTGGATTCCACTACCTTTATTTATGACATTATGTTTCCATGACCCGTTGAAGCTTTGAAGGATTCAAGGCGCAGGCAAGTATTGGAGCAGGGTAGTTTAGTAGCCGTAGCCGTAGCCATTAGTGATTGTGGCATGGAATGGATTTAGTATAGTGGCAGTGAGACAATGGATCCCAAAAAAGCACTTGTCAAATCAGATGGAGTTATATCACATGGAATGGAATTCAGCAAGTTTTCAGATTGAAGGCGTGCTTGAAACACTTGAATTGTTCCCACAATTGTCAGGCCGATTGGGTGGTTACATCATGTGGGCCACTCTGTGAAGTGGTATTCGTGGCAGTTGGGGTTTTTTCATGGCAGTTGGGGTTTTTCTGTTGGGAATTTTTGCTTTGCAGTTTTCTTTGTTATGTTGGTGGGGGGGGCAGGACGGGACAAAAAAACGCAGAACAAAACACACCCTCCCTTCTGGAATGGAACACTAATCTTTGAAATCACCAACATAAAAGACCATGGCTCCCTAAACAAGGTCCTACACGCCTTCTTGATTTTTTCAAACCTCTCTTAAACCATGTTATGCTGATAGAAGAACACCACGATCACAATCCAGCCTTGAGATTGATTTGGACCCACCAATCCCCTATTAGGAACCTGTCCGCTTTGGGGTAATCTCCGGACTTGGACCCACCAAGCTTTTTCTTCAGCAAGTCTATGATCCAGGTAACTTCGGCAAAATTTCAAGCGACTTGGACCCACCAAGTTATCAGTTATTAGGGGAAACCTCCAAGGTTGGACTTGGACCCACCAAGTCTTGATTTGAACGACTTGGTCCCAACCAAGTCATCACTAATTGACAAATTTGGTGACTGAGGGGAAACATGCATGGATTTGGACCCACCAAGTCTACATTTTGACCCTGTTGCATGAGGGGGAGAAATTTTTGTTTGTCAACATGTTTTGATATGTTTCGGTTGAACTTATTTCTACTCGAACTACATGTTGCACTTTCCTCTCTTCACTTTTCTCAGTGAGAGTCTTGTGATCTTGTTTGATGCGTTTGTTGCATTGTGTTTTGCAACATCATGCCTCTGATTTAGGTGCGACCATCTTGGGCTGATTTTTTGCTGCATGGCTTTGCAGAGATCAGTCTGGACCTAAATGGCTTTTGGAGTGATCTTGTATTCATCTTGGAATCTTGTGCCACTGATCTTCTTATTCATTTTGCACTCACAGCAGCTTGGTCCTCCTGGTGTAGCCCATTTGGGTTCAATACCTCTGCTCACGGCAGCAGCTGATTTTCTGGCGCTTTTTGAGGACCTCATTCAAGTTACCAACATGTGTTCAAAACTGGGCACAGAATTATTCCAATTGTGAACAAACAAATATGCAAACTTGCAGGATGAAGCGACCAGCAGGGGCGATCAGGGTCAGCAACTCAGTGTTTACTGGCATTGGGTTCTATCAAACAGGATCTTTTGATTATCTAACTTGGACTTCAACTATCAACTGGACCTGTAATGGTTGACTTGGACCCACCAAGTCTGTTTGATATTATACTGAAATTGGTATCTGACTTGGCACCACTTAGGGTGGTGTGCGCAAGAAGCCATCGACTGGCCGTCCATCAGAGGCATCTTCTGGCCCCTCATCAGAGGCATCTTTGACTGGCTGCACTGCACTTCAAACTGCACTTCTGATTCAAACAGGTATCTAGCTGACTGCACCCGATTCTGTTTGGCAGGATGGACCTGTCTTTGGGCCGGTGGAGCCCGGCCCTGGCACACCCGGGACACCGCCGGATGCTGTGCGAGAAGAAGAGCAGGCGACAGGATCCTCCGGAGCTCGGCACCAAGAATGTAATTGTTGCCCAATAGATTTATCTCACTTAATTACATACTGTTTGATTTGTCAATCAGGCTGAGATCAGGGACAGAGAAGCCGCGCCGGCGGAGGCACCAAGCATGAAATTTGTTTTTGTCTCCCCCTTGATTGATTACATATTGTTTGTCAATCATCACATGATTTGTCAATCAGGCTGAGATCAGGGGCAGAGAAGCCACTGAGGCGGAGGCACCAAGCATGAAATTTGTTTTTGTTTCCCCCTTGATTGATTACATATTGTTTGTCAATCATCACTGTGCTTTGTGAGGTGCGCAACTCAGCCGTGTGCAGATCAAGGGCTGAGAAATTGAAGGCCACGCACCCGGAGGCCAGAATTGTCGATGTTCTTTCTGGTCATGAATTTTGCTTTGTGCTCGTGGTCCTTGATGCCTTTCATGAATTTCCTTTCTTGTCAGGATGCCGAGTCCTTGAACGCGATCATAGCGATGGACGACGCCACCCTCGGCCCCAGGATCTCTCAGGTGACCCATGTGCGTGCCTTAAATTGAGCATTGTCTTTTTTACTTCGGTTGTTTGACCGGTTTGACCCCCTTTTTTGATATGGCCCTTCTGTCCATGATGAGGCTTTGAAAGACCGATCGATGAAGAGGATTATCGGCATCTTGATCCAGGTTTGGACCTTACTGTGCTTGATTTCAGAATTGAAACCCATGATTTCCTGGGGATCGCTCATTTTAAGAGTACACCCATCTCTAAGGCTGTGGAGCTTGGGGGCATCAATGACCAGTGCTCCCGACCTGATTGCTTGCGTGAACATCACCTCCAACCATCCTTATTTAACCATCTTTATCATCATCATCGTCATCATCATTTTCATCGTCATCATCAACTCTGGGCCAGAAACATCAACTTCGCCGTGCACAACGAGGAGTGAACAACTCAGCTTGGAACAGTTCCTGACTTTTTGTTTTTGCTTGATATTTTGGTGGATCCGGTTTTTCATCTTTGGATGTTTCTGCTCAGGTAAGCGCCAGTCATCTTTGATTGCCCTTCATTTTGATTGCTATTTGCAAAGTGCCCTTGTCTTTGAGCACACGGAACACCCAGGCCACTGCGAATGGCATCAGGTTCCATCAAGGCCCAAACCTTTACACGGTGGACACCTTTGTCAATTTTTAATCAGACATGTTGCACTTTCCTCTCTTCACTTTTCTCAGTGAGAGTCTTGTGATCTTGTTTGATGCGTTTGTTGCATTGTGTTTTGGCGACATCATGCCTCTGATTTAGGCGCGACCATCTTGCACTGCTATTTTGCTGCATGGCTTTGCAGAGATCAGTCTGGACCTAAATGAGCTTTGGAGTGATCTTGTATTCATCTTGGGCCACTGGTCTTCTTGTTCATCTTGTGCTTACACAGTCATCTTGTGCTCTAGCCCATTTGGGTGTAGCTCTATCTTTCGTTGTTGGCTGGGTTCAAGATCCCAAAACACAGTAGCTCCTCCTGTTCCAGTGATGACCTAGGTGCAGTGGAGAACAATGATGCAGTCGAGAACAAAGGCAAGGGCATGGGCAAAACTGGTTACTCCTTACTCCTTATTGCCGAAGAGTTGGACGTCCGGTGGGACAGGAACATGGTCACAGTCTCCACCTGGGCAATTCAATGGGGTATACGGGGGGTTGAACCCTATCAGGTTCCACAATGCATGTGCAAAAATTCGACATGTGGCAGTTGATGACAAATCTTTGGGCAAAATTTTGGTTTGCAGCTGAAGCCATCCTCCCATCACGGCCCCGCATTTTTTTTCCACACAATTGGAATCCAAGTGGATCTGACAAGTGGAGTTGGAATCCAAGTCGGTCTGACAGGTCCAGCGAAGGTCATGTTCTGAACTCAGTTGAATCTCAGAGGAATGGATGTCTCAGCAGCATCATCTACTCCAATTCTGCGTCTCTTGTTGCCTTCCAAAGATGCCTGAGTTGTCTGGGTCAGGCGTTGCAAAATCAAAGATTTGGCAACCAATGGATCTGGGTGCTGGGGGCCACCGCCTTCTCCACCATCAGGTCCACAGCCTTCTCCAGCTCCTGTTTCACCGGCACCGCCTTTTCAATCATCAGGTCCAAAGCCTGGTCCAAAGTTTCGTTGATTGATTTCTGGTTTGAGTTTCCATGGAGGTTTGGTAGAACGTGATGGCTTGTTTGCAAAGTGCGAGTGCTTGAACACAGTGAACGCCCAGGCCATTGTGAACGGCACCAGTTTCCAGCAAGGCCCAAACCTTCACATGGTGGATACTTTTAAGTCAAATTTTCATATTGTTTTTCTCAGTGGACTTGCTTCCTCGGCCCTAGGTCATGATCATCATCAGCACCATCATCTTCCAAGCTGCCTACTCCCACGGAAGGCCAGGATTAGTTGAGTTTCAGCGTCATTTTGTGACACATCAGTTATGACAGTTTGCCCCTGTTGCATCAGCATCACTTTTTGATCCTGTTGCAGCAGCTCTGATCCGAGCTCAAATCCAAACAGATTGGCAGTTGAAATGGTAATATGAATTAGATTCATAACAGCTCTAGCATTTTCAATGTTTGGACACAGATTGGAGACCAACCTGAAAGGTCACATTAGTCAACCAACTCAGTAAGAACATGGGGATATCTTAACAAGTACATATTACAAGTACATATACATATACATATATATATATATAATCATGTATATGTGCATATTCTTAAACACATATACATTTCCATTTTCGCCATCATGCCGCCTGTGCTGCGATCGACACTGAAACAGAAGTCATGGTCAACATTAAAACGCGAATCTTGTCTGCAAATTTATGTGAAGGAGGTCAGTCACATCTTGATTTTCAACAGGGACAGACTTGGCCCCACCAAGTATAATTTTGAATTGACATCACATTCAACTCTGTCAAGATTCTTCCTGCAAGGATCGAAAGAGGGCCCAGAACCACAAAGAGAGCGGCTCCTATGTTTCTTGGATTATGGCATTTAATTGTTGTTCATGCAAATTTGAAAACATTAGTTGGCATTGGATTGCATTTAATTGGTCTTTTCTTCTTCATTTAATTGGTCTTTTCTTCTTCATGCAAATTTGAGGAAGGACCAGCGCAGCCAATTACCCGGCAGCTCACTGCACCTTTGCCGATTGGCCGCATTCCAGACCTGGAAGTGGAAGTCGAAGTGGAGGTGGAGTGCGAGCCAGAGACGGAGCCAGTGGCAACTGCCGTGGCGGAGCCAGTGGCAACTGTGGTAGTGCCAAAGCCCTTAGTGTTTTGGCAGCATTTGGGAAAGTAATTTTAATAAATTGAATTGTTAACGATAATTCATGGAGTTGTTCATCATTGTGATTAAACAATTCTATCTTATCCGAGGTGTTTGCACATTCATGCAGATTGGGAAATTGAATTTGCACAAATCTTGCCTCAGGATGCGAATGTGATCCATGAAGTGGAACAAGTTGGCCATGGAGCGCTGAAGCTTGCTCTTCAATTGAGTTGTCCCCCCTCAAGTTTAAGTTCCAAGTCAATGTGAGGAATTGGACTAGACCAGTTCAATAATTGCAGTACTTGGCCTCTTTCAAGTGAATGTGCTTGTAGATCACAAACTTGGAACCCACCAAGTCAATTTGGGTAGGACCCTATAATGGATCTGACTGCCTTGGACCCACCAAGTTGATTTGTTTGGGTATACATGGGCGGTTTAGAAAAGTTTCACTTGGAAGTCAATTTGGGTATAGTTCCTACTGGGTCGCACACTTGGACCCCACCAAGTCCAAGTAGTAGATAAGATTGACTTGGACCCCACCAAGTCCAATTAGTAATTAGGTATAGACAAGATTTACTTGGACCCCACCAAGTCAAGTTTATAGATTGACTTGGACCCCACCAAGTCCAATTAGCAATTAGGTATAGACAAGATTGACTTGGACCCCACCAAGTCAAGTTTATAGATTGACTTGGACCCCACCAAGTCAAGTTTATAGATTGACTTGGACCCACCAAGTCACCCGAGGACATGGATCTTCGGCTCATCATTCGTTGGCAAGTGCTTCCCGTATAAGGACCTCCCTCAACCTCGAGGCCATCGATTCCTGATCATAAATTCGCAACCGATTGAGTTTCTTTGGCTTGGCTTCGAAAGTCTTTTATATATTTCTTTTATTTTGTTGGGCTTCAACCTGGAGGGACATAAGCAGAGAGCAATTCCAAAATCTCTATTTTTCTTTTATGTTGTTCTCCTTCTTGGTTTTCAACCGAGGAAGCACCATCTTGCTGAGAAAGCGGCTCAGGGCAGGAATGACATCGAGCTGGTGTTCATGAATCCGAGTTTCTGCTCTCGGCCTCCAGGCCGCCCGCAGTGCCTTGTCCATTGAGATCAGTGCATTGGTCCCTCCAAAAAGTGATAATCATTTCCCATACTAAATGGAAACTGCAGAACCTGTTTTTCCTGATGAATTTGGGAGTCAGGCTCAGGGCAACATCAAGAATGAATCCCAAACCCTGGGGGGGCGATATCGAAGATTTGGCTGTAAAGGGGATGTCACAGCCATTTTCCCAGAATTCAATTATCTTTGGCCCGAAAATATGAATCACGGGTTGGCACGGGATTGTCATCAGGCTGATCGAAGCACTGGCAAGGGCAAAGGCCTACCACCAGAATGGCTTTGTGACCATCTACCACTGCAACTCAGGGTGCCACAGAGCACCTTCAGTGCTGTCAAGCTTCCTCAGCCGATTGTTTGATTATCATTCACCTGACCCTTGGTTGCGTTATCTTGGGGGATAGTATTTGATCTTATGATTTTTTGTGTAAGTATTCTGGGGGTTCCTGAACCTGATGTGTTTTCCTTTATGTTTTCTTTGATCATCTCTGAGGATGATCTCATCCGGCAGCAGCGTCCAATGGTGGAGTTCATGGATGATAAATCCAGGAAAGAGTTTCTTGATTGCAGTACATGGCAGAGTCTGACCTGATGTTCTTTTTTGTTCCCCTCGGCTGCTCCAATGTTCTTCTTCGTTCCCCTCGGCTGCTCTAGGTTTGTCGAGGCAGTCAAGAACGTGACCGACAAAGAGATAGAAGATGCTTCTTGAGCTGAGCAGCCTGACGCCTCTGGTGGAGAGTGGATTCTCTCGCATGGCAAGGATTTAGAATGTCCCTCAGATGTTCNCTTGAGCAGACAAGCTTTCAAAGAAAGGTTAAAAATGTCCTTCGGGATGTTCCCTGCGCAGCGGAACAACCATACCGTACCCTTTCAAAGAAAGGTTGAAAAGAAGCTGCGCCGTCTTGCTAGTTGCAATTGCTTTGTGGATAATCTCTTCTGTGCGACTGCTGTTATTGCTTGCTTTGAAGTGCATTTGAAACTACTGTGGATTGTTCTGTGCCTGACAGNATGTCTTTTTGAATGTTCGTTGCAAATTCTTTGTTCTGTGTGAGTGTTGTTGTTTCCTTTGCATTGGAGTGCATTAAACACTGACAATAAAATTTCACTTTATTTTGAATTGTTCTGTGTCTTTCAGGCGTCCCTGATTCATCAGAGGCTCAATGGCTTTTGGAATGTTCATTGCAAATCCCTTGTGTGCAATTGCCGTCAAATTCTCTATTTTTTGGTGGGACCTTCTAGTTTGCACCGTCACTGACAGGTACATGTTGTCCTTAATTTGGGATTTCTCCTGGCCTTTAGAGGTGCACACAAAGTCAGGCCCTAAGAAAAGAAGAAACTTTTTTGTATCCATGCCTGAACAGTTCTTGACGCAAAGCTACTGATTTTCGATGATTTTCAAATGTTTGAATCTCAAAGACCCTGTTGCAGACCAATTAAGGTGGTTTGTGCGGACTCAATGCAAAAGCTTGAATGTGGTTCTTGGGCTCGGGATTCAAAAAAAAACTTTCAAGCGGAGGATTAGATTATAATCCCTCTTTGTACAATATGATGCAATGCAAGTAACTCCTGACTTAAATTTGAGCTTCTCGTTAGTGACGAAAACATTCAAACCAGCAGATCACATTGAACCCCAATAATTCTGAAGGTGCGATCACCCTTTGCTCAGAAGGGGATTATGTTTTCCTTCCATCACTCGCTGTGTGCTTTGAACTTATGGCTTCAAAGAGGATGTTTTTTTCAAGTTTCTGTCGCTGTCTTCATTGAAGCAAGTTGCATCTTGCTAGCAACTTCTTGCACTGACTGGTAATTGGCCGCTCCTCCTCCTCAACTGGTTCTTGAGGAGCACCTTTGGCACAAACAATCTTCATTGGAAGCCATTGGAACTGCTTGCTCCTGTCTCATGGTCATGATCTTGTCCTTCTGCAACTTGAGGTCCAGCGTTGCTCTTCTTGGCTTTCGCCGCTGGCAAAAGGCGCTACAACAGTGATTGCGTTTCAAACAGAGTAGAGTTCGGGGTGGGAAGCAGATGCAAAAATCTCGACCAAATGCTGGCCACTACCCTTGCTGCACTTTTGTGTGACCTGACATGTTGCTGTTCAAGTCATTAGGGCAGCCCTCGGCCTGTGAAAATGCCCCAGCAATGCCCGGCGAAACCAGGGCCGGTTGGACCGCAGCCGGTGTCTGGTGACCGGGTCCTTTTGTTCAAGGAGAAGTGGGCGACCCTGGTGTTGGAAGGCCACTGGCCAAACATGTTTTTCTCTCTGACAAGATAATCCTATGAAATGAACTTTACTTGAAAGGGCTTTTTGACTTTCAGTTTTGAACTGCGAAGAAACCATGCCCTCAAGTGAGTGGATTCACCTACCACTTGTCTCAGATGGGATAGTTCTTCTGTTATGACTTGGACCCTGACCCACCAAGTCTTTTAATGAGGGAAACCTTCTTCAATTTACCACTTTTCATTGTTTGACTTGGACCCACCAAGTCTTCAAGTATGACAGAAATCCAAAGTGAATTTGGCCCACGTCATTTTTTTTTAGTCTTGGACAAGGAACATTTGCCCCGCAGGTTATTTTTTTTCAGTTTTTGACTTGGACCCACTAAGTTCTCAGGGAAGCAAACCTCAATGGATCTTGTACACCTTCTACCATCAACCTTGCACTTTGTCCACTTGTTCGATGGACCAGGTTCCAAGAGTGTCGAAGTCCGCGGTATGAGAACTGCGGTGGGTGGCAGTTGGGTGGCAGTTGGCAGTCGCATCCTGGCTTGGGTGTTCATCTCCGATTGCAAAGAGGCACTAGATTTTTCTTTGGAATGATCTTGGAATGATTATTTTGATCCTGGTCGTGAGAAATTTTACTTCACAAAGGATTGATTGACTTCACAATTGATCATGTTCACAGATTCAATGACTTCCAGATGTGCAAGGTTTGTGACGCAGGATTCATTCATTCCCAGTATATTATTCATTGATATTCATTGTATCCACATGCCCTGCAGGTAAGCTCGGTTGCTGAGTTTGCTGCAAAGTCGGAGAAACACCAGGTGACCGACGAGATCTATACAACAAAACTCCCCTACCCAAGGACTTATTTCTGGACGCTCTCTGAGGTCATCCCCACAGCCGGCATCAGTCGAAACGTCAAGTCTGGTCCGGTTTGCTGGGACAAGTTCCGACCACCCATCAGTGGGCCGGTCGTCAAGCGGCCAGCTGCCAAGGTTCGCAGCTGATTTCTCACAATCGCGCCTGAAAGAAAAAGGTCAACAGAATCATCACACTCTCCATTTTGGAATCCTACTTAAATGAGCTTGATCAACACACACGTAGAGTTCTTGCAAATGACTGGATTCCTAAGTCATGAATTTTCAAATCAGGCTGAGCACATGTGTCAGCAACTCAGTGTGTGTGTTTGTGCTGTTTGCCCTTTCTGATTCAGAGACTTGGACACAGGATCAAAGTCGACAACGTTAGGATGGGTTGGACTTGGACCCCACCAAGTCATGAAGGAAATTCCAACTATCATGGGTTGGACTTGGACCCCACCAAGTTATGAAGGGAATTAAAACCAACTATCACGGGTTGGACCCACCAAGTCATGAAGGGAGTTAAAAACCAACTTGGACCCCACCAAGTCATGAAGGGAATTAAAAACCAACTATCACGGGTTGGACTTGGACCCACCAAGTCATGAAGGGAGTTAAAAACCAACTTGGACCCCACCAAGTCATGAAGGGAATCAAAAATCACGGGTTGGACTTGGACCCACCAAGTCTTCAAACAGGCTTTGGGCAGAGTACTGTCACTTTGACTTCAACCCAGTTCTTTGTCAATCTGTGTTGGAAGTCAGTGTATTTGATGTCATCATTGGGTTTGAGGTACTTTCTTCAACCTTGGAGGGGTGCCGGACTCATGAAGCTACGTCCAACTTTTTTTCAAATTAAAAGAAGTTGAAACGACATGCTGTAGCCTGTCAAGACCGGAAGCCAACAAGAGACTGCCTTCAACTTCTTCAGCCCGGCATCAAATCTGATCCAGGTCCTTGCAGCTGCAAGTGGTCCCGGCCATACAGGACACATGCCAGTGGCTGCCAGACTCTGCAAAGTTGTGGAAACATTTATCTTGCACACTGATCAGCACATGACACATCAATCTTCACACTATTTTCCATGATGGACATCATGGTTCTGGAAGGGATTTTGGATCTGAAGCTCTCCACTCACCATTCTGTGCTAAGTGTTCGCCATGTCAAGCGGCCGACCTCGAATTCCCATCTTGGAGCATCCTTTGGTGCATTGGCTGCGAGAGATAAGGAATGAGAAGGCATGCCTGAGCTGTTTCCTCCCCTATTTTGAGAAATTTCTTGACGAGACCCTGGGTTTCATTAACAGATTCATAAACACAGCCTTTGATTCAATACATTGAAAAAGGGTTTGATGGTTGCTGGGCAGAACCCTGTGATCTGAGGACAGATGTCAAAAAGTTAAATGCCGTGTGCAATGACTGCAACTGTGAGATTGATGGTCTCATGGCTGACGAAGCTGATATAGCAGAGAGATGGGGCGTTTTGTCTCGTGCAGTGTTAGAGCACAATACGGCCACCTGATGCCATATCAGAATCATGCATTTGGAAAAATCAGATGAGCACAGCTATCACTCAATGGTGCTTGCATCCCAAACTTTCAAGCCAGCCTGACGCAACAGGGATTGAGTGAACCATTCCAGGACTTGCTTTGAAGCGTGGAAAACTCAGTGAAGGCCAGGAGAAAACTTAGTCTTCACATTGAAGAGCCACCTTGCCGTTTTCATTTCAACCCTCGCTTGGTGGAACAGGGATTGAGTGAACCATTCCAGGACTTGCTTTGAAGCGTGGAAAACTCAGTGAAGGCCAGGAGAAAACTTAGTCTTCACATTGAAGAGNTGGAACAGGGATTGAGTGAACCATTCCAGGACTTGCTTTGAAGCGTGGAAAACTCAGTGAAGGCCAGGAGAAAACTTAGTCTTCACATTGAAGAGTCACCTTGCCGTTTTCATTTCAACCCTCGCTTGGTGGAACAGGGATTGAGTGAACCATTTCAGGACTTGCTTTGAAACGTGGAAAACTCAGTGAAGGCCAGGAGAAAACTTAGTCTTCACATTGAAGAGTCACCTTGCCGCTTTCATTTCAACCCTCGCTTGGTGGAACAGGGATTGAGTGGAACATTCCAGGACTTGCTTTGAAGCTTCGAAACTCAGTGAAGGCCAGGAGAAAACTTAGTCTTCACATTGAAGAGTCACCTTGCGGTTTTCATTTCAACCCTTGCTTCGTGGAACAGGGAATGAGTGGAACATTCCAGGACTTACTTTTTGAAGCTTCGAAAACTCAGCGAAGGCCAGGAGAAATCCTTACAGTCTTCACATTGAACAGTGATTTTGCCATTTTCATCAATTGCTGCAGTTTGCTTTGTTTTTGCAATCATGTGCCACTTGGACCCATCAAGTCACCAATGGATCCATGTCTACATGCCGAATCTAAGGGGGATCCAAGGGCAAGTGTTTTTCATTGACATATCATATTTATTTATATGGCTATTATATGTGGTTGACTTGGTGGGTCCAAGTCAATATATGTCTAACTACCAACTTTCCCACATCCTACCAATATCAGAATCTGCATTATACATTCCAGGGATGGTGGTGAGCGGTGAGCTAGTCACAGTGACCTACTTTGTTTGCCCCATGATTTCCCTTTCCAGCCAACATAAGGGAAGCCGATTTTCCTCGGGACACGGGCAAAAAAAAGTAAGCTTCAAAGCATGTCTTGCCTTTGGCACTGATTTATTTGACCCTTCACAGGTAGCATTGACCAACCCTTCATCATTTCCTTTCAGGGATCCATGTCCATGTATTGCTCCACCAAGGACTTGGACTCAAGATAAGTTTTCCAAACCTGAACCTTTCAAGTCTTGGGAGGAGTCATAGGATCATACAGGAAATCCTTGCAGATTTTCCGGCGATGTTTCTGACCGGAAGAGTCCCCACACGAGGTATATCCCAGATTTTCCGGCGATGTTCTTTGACCATGAGGAGTCATACAGGAAGTCCTCCAAATTTTCCGGCGATGTTTCTGATCAGGAGGAGACTTGCAACAGGCGTGCTCCAGATTTTCCGGCGATTTTCCCGGAAAATCACCAGAAAATATATCCAAGATTTCCTGACCAGAACCTTGAACCCTAGGGTTGAAGAATGTCTGCCAAAAATTTCGCGAGCGCTCCCGCGTAGCGGGGGCCGACCCCTATTGCCAAGGTGATGATAGTAGCACACTGACTGACACTGTAGGAAGTCCTCGCCTGGTGTTTCTTATCAGGGAATCATGTTGAAGTTTAATAGCCTGTCATGACTGATGGAATGGGCATTCCTCACCAGAAACGAACCATGTTTTGTAATAGTCTTCGTTGGTGGGGTAGCCCATGGACATCAAAGATCATCAAAAGTGTGCATCATGCTTCAGCTTCAGTCCTCAACCGTAAGTATCGACTGTGCTGACCCTTGGCCAGCCCTGGTCCTGGTTTTCTTGGTGGCTCATCTCTTCTCCTGTGCAAGATTGATTCAACAAGATTTACTTGAGATGATTTTTTGTTTTTGGTCATGATTCGCTTCACCATCATGCAGCTAGGTGGCCGTTGTCACTGTCGTTACATTTCCATTTCAGCCGCGTTCTCATTTGTCAAATGCAGATGGACAAGAAGGTGCAGTTTCGAAGGCCAGAGGTCAAAGGTGAATCAAATAATAACAGTTGACGCACTCCCTTTCACTGGCTTACAGTAAATGGCTAGTGACGCATGCCATATGCCAGGTCTATGTGAAACAGTTATTCATGGCTTCTTTTATTCGAAGACTTTGCACTGCGGCAACTATGACCTATGATATTGATGAGATTGGTTTATTGGGATTCTGATCCTATCTTTTTGGTATGTGCTTGTCAACTTGTCAACTTGTCCACCAGATGCGCAGAGATAACTCCTCGACTTCTAGGCGCACATACCTTCAGACTTGCCTTGGCTTAAAACCCTTGGTCCTTGAGGTTCAAGGTGGCTTCGAGCAGTTTTAGCAACCACAATGTCTACGAATGGTATGGGAACCCAGAGCTCAGCTGAGTCATGTATTGCTTGAGATTCGAATTTGAACAGACAGAGAATGGTCATGACCATGACAAACTGCAGTCACATTGAATCATATGTGAAGTCGAGAGTCAATGGCAATGGAGTCAAGTCAAGGGTCAACATGCCGAGCCGCATTTCACAATCACATTCTGATTCTGAATTGATATTTGGCTGATTCTCGGAGTTTAGGTCCTAAACTTTAGGACGCAAGGATCAAGGAAGATGGGCAAGGGATGGATGGATGAAATGTAGCTAGCAGCTAGCAGAGGTTGAAACCGACCCAGCGACCAGCGACCACACCTTTCCATCCAGAATCTAATCCATAGCCCATTGCATTGGCATTGGATAATCATTGAATCAGTTTTCAGACTTCAGACAAACAACTCCCACAATCAAGAATCAAGATGATTTAGTATCAACATTCAGATGCACTGCCCAGAGTCAAAAGCAAGCCTTCAGCCTTCATTAACATCACAGATGCATTTTCTTTACACCTGCCTTTGCCCCGCGGATCATGGATCCACTTCTCGGTGATGCAAGCTGATCATCTGATACTTCGCACTTCTCGGTGATGCCTGCTACAAGTTTTGATTGGCTTCCCGGTCAGTAGACTGGTTACTGGATAGATAGATGGAGGAGGACTGCGATTTGCTGTCACTGTTCGAACCTGAGCAGCCTGAGCTGGTCAATGCCAACAGTGGCAATGTCAATGCTGGAAGTCCCAGCCAGGATCTTGACTTTCTCGATTTTCTGAACGACGGTCAGTCTTCCAGAGAGCCCAATGAAAGTCGTGGGATCGAGGCATTGTTTGACAATGACGATGTCGGAGCCGAAGAAAACAATCCTGCGGGTTCTGCTGGTTCTGCCGCTGAAGCTGTGGCTACTCCTACCCCAGGTCCCAAACGAAGGCGTGCTGTTGGGCGTCCTCGAAAACAGACACCAGTGACACCAGTGGATTCAAAGAGCAGCAAGCTCAGCAACTCTGAGCTAATGCGAAAGAATGCTCAAAAAAGATGGTCAAAGTCAACTGGTCAAAAAGCAACTGATGAAACTGAAGCTGATCTTGGAGCATTAGCTGCAGCTGCAGCTGGTGCGCCTGAATGGTTCGACCGGCTGACTGCAGCTTTTTGGACATCTGACACTCTACGTGGTGCAACAGCTCACTTGACACAGCGTTTTGGTGTGAGTGAATATTTGATTAAGGCTGCATCTCGCAGGTTGGCACACAGAGCCTTGCAACTGCATGATGTTAGCGTTGGCAATTTTTTCAGGCAAATGAATGCACTCATTGGTGCAAAGGGCCACAGCCATGGCCAGAACGGCCAGGGTGACAGTCTCAGAGGGCATCTTTTGATCCTATCCCGTTCATATGATGAGACGCCTATCAAGCTTCGCGCAGCCACAGCAGTGGGAGAGACGCAGACTGACAAATTGTCCAAACCTTTGTTGCCCTTGCTCGACCTTTGTGCTGATGGTGTTGCGCCAGCTGCTG
Organism: Symbiodinium sp. clade C Y103; assembly: GCA_003297045.1. Taxonomy (NCBI): domain Eukaryota; class Dinophyceae; order Suessiales; family Symbiodiniaceae; genus Cladocopium; species Cladocopium sp. clade C. The sequence continues at coordinate 61,658 of BGPT01002332.1, read as the reverse complement.
AGGGTGGCCCAGGTCCAGAGCTTCCAGGTGAGCAGCGTTCAAAACCCCTGTTGATTGATGATGATAAGGGATTATACTACCCAATATAATGGGGATTAGAATAGTCCAATAGGGGAATCCCTATGAACCAACCAGTATAATGGATTAACAGTTTAACAGAGGGATTTTGAACACGGCTCAGGCAAACGTGCAGCCAAACGAATGGAGTTGGAGTTTGACACGCAGACCTGCAAAATGCTTGTTACCAAGCAGAGCTTTGGAGCTTTGTACGTGATGGATGAATCTTCGGATTCCATGGATGATGATGGTGACCAACCTTCCTTCTCATCTCTGCACTTGGAGGGCCAGATGCCTTGTCGTTTGCAAGTCATTCAGACCAATTCGGCCTTGATGATCAGTTCGGCGTTGCGGGACAACACTGCAAAGACGTTCCTGAACAATGACATCTTTGCTTCGTTCCAACGTGTTGTGGATGTAGTGTGCAGCGACTCCTATGCAGGGAACTTTGCTGCTGAGAAGATCTTGAGCGAGCAGGACAGGTTGCAGTTTCCTTCTGTGGCTTGGACTCAAAGACTCAAACGCCAGCATCAGCATCAGTTCCTAATTTTTCATTTGTCATGAGCTCATGAATGCATGGACCAGTGACGACTTGATTTGTATGCCCATTGCCCATGGACATTTTTTGTACTGACCCGTTGTGACAAGTAACAAGTATCAGTTATCAGTTATCAATGCTGGTAAGTGGCATCGGTCTCAGTCCAGAGTCCAGCAGCCAGAAGTTCAGCAGATGAACCAACATTGTTATCATTTTTATTGAGCTTTTCCTTTCATTGAATTGGATTTTTCAGGGATTGGATTGGACCAGCGTTGCATTTGACACTGAAATGCACATGACATGATTCAAATTGGGACAGATGGCTGCAGTGACTTGCGACTTGCAGACTTGCACACATTGGTTTGACAGACGGTCTGACAGGACACATCACATATCATAGCCATGCCGCCATGCTGCACTGCTGCACTGCATGCCCAGAATGCCCTGTCCTGTTGGGGTCAACGGTCTGGTTAGTCTGGTTTCATTTTTTGTCACCTCGCATGAGATTCTCATGAGATTACATGATTACATGTCAAATGTCAGATTTATGCCAGGTCCCAGGTAAGGTAAGGTAAGGTGTCAGATTGTCAGATGTCCTGTCAGGCGCCGGCGCAGTAGCTCCAGTCACAACTCAGCTCAGCATGTCACATCACTGCATCACTCCTTCCTTCCTTCGGTCCTTCACTCCGTCACTCCATCGCATTTCACATGTCAATGTTGTCGCAGTCACATGTCACATGTCACATCAAATCAAGTCACCAGGACCACCAGGACACAGGACCCGGACCCAGGACTCCGGATGATGATCATCCGATTTTAGTATGAAATCAGAAGCCTAACAGCCAAGCACAGCACAGTGCAGTGCAGTGCACAGTGCAGGAGTAGGACACATGACACATGCTGAATCGCGCTGGCTTTTTGTTAGGAGCCCCGCATTCCATTCTGAAAACATGCCATGCCATGCCAGGACCGAATAATTGTCAATTCCAGTTCCGACTCAGTATTCAACCAACTTACTGAACTGAACACCAACAAACTTGCAAATAGAATTGAATGGAAATGTGATCCCAACATTCCAAGTCCAAGGTCTTTGGGTTTGTCCTACATAGTGGCTTAATGATGGCATCATGAATTTCACTGCCCATGACCATTGCCATTGCAAATGGCAGGCATAGGTTAAGCAGTCCATGAGTCCATGGCCTATAGCCATAATCACCATGTTCCAAGGTCGACAAGGGCAAGTTGCACATTTCCTGCACTGTGCATCGAGTTCATGGCGTGGCAAAGGCCATGTATGCCTTGTTACCAGATGCTGCAACTGGAATGATTCGGACAGCGCTTGCGTTGAGAAGTGGGTGGATGCGAAGATTTCGCGCCCAGGTGCGGCAAGTCATAGCCAAACGACTTGTTATTTACAAGACTGGAACACCACTTGCCTCTGGTTCAATGGACCCTGTGGCGCACAGAAACTTTTTGACTCAGCTGTTCTTTTCAACTTGCGCCGCAGATGAACTTGAAGCTTTGAGCAGGCTTTGCAATGGTGACTGGCAGTGCTCCTCACAGATCCAGCATTTTTGTGGGGGGCCGCATTGCTGCAGCTCTACCCAAGATACGCTCTCAAAGATGACGTACTGGCTGCTTCGGATTTTCTGCAAGGGGTCGCCCAGAATTTTCCCCCGGCACAAATGGAATGGGTCGGACGAAACGGTCGACTATTTTGGTCGAATGCAAGCAGTGCATTCATTATTCTCCACTGTGATCTCAGAGCTTTTTGGGAGCGAAGCAACAAACGAGGACCTGGTCTTGTCATGTGGGGCCGTTCATTGATTCTGAGTGTTTGCTGTTTGACTTGCTTTTGCTTCTTGTTATGTTAAGTTATGTTGACTGTTGTTGTCATGTCATGTCATGTCGTGACAGTTGACAAGCACAAGCATTGACTCATTGACTGGTTGACATCAGGCATTGACAAGTGACAAGCATGGACTGTTGAATTTGATTGAAACGCTTGACAGGTCATTGACTTTTGGATTTTGGTCATTATCATCTCTCTCAATTTGATTTGAATTTGAGGATTTGACACTCACTGTTGCATTGGCCATTGTTCCCTGGTCCCTCAATGTTGCAACATTTATCAGTTACCTATCGCACCACCAAGTGCCGGCCAAGACTTGTATGACTTGTATTGGGACACTGACTGGATTGGACTTTCTTGGTCCAATTGGTCCTTAGTCTTTGGTCATCGAACCTCATACTTGATTCTTTTTCCTGTCAGTCACGTCAGTTGTCATATTGCAATATTGCAGGACGAAGAAGACGAACTCTTGAAGCTCCTGGCATCAGTTCGCTCTGAGATGGGCCCCGACGCTCCTGACGAGAGCGATTTCAAAGCCATCAGCAAAGGGTGGCGGCGAAGTGCATACATGTGGTGCCAAAAGCCTTTGCTGGTCATGTCCGACCTTACCTTTCTGCGGTTGGCGCTGGGCCCGCAGTGTGCTTTGATGGCTCAGCACCTGAAGGTTTCTTCAGAGGAATGGGACCAGCAGCAGGTGCTGAAGGATCTTCAAAATGGGATCCGGGACTACAGGATCCTTTGGGCCTACAGAAGCACGGCCACTGTCAAAGCAATCTGCGATGTGTGCAGTCTGATTTTGACAGATTTCACCTGCTCGATGCCGACAAGCATGATGACCCAAGGGCACCTCTCTTTGCTCTTGCGAATGCTGTGCCGAACCGCAGCTGCTGTGTATTACTACCTGGGTGTGCGTCACCGTCGCTACCCCTGGAAAGTTTTTGCACTCTTGTCAGATGATGCCAACGTGGTGAAGCAGGCCAAGGAGGATATCCTGCATGACTACTCCCACCAGCGCTGCGTCATGGATGCCTTCACTTTGTGGGTCCTGGCACCTCACATTGACACAGAAGGTCGCCTGGACCTCAAGAGCAAGGGGGCGATGCTTGTTGGGGAGCTGAGGGCCATCGCAGCTACTGCCAGCATTGACATCGCAGCCATTGAGTGCGCACATGCTTCGAACAGGAGATTGGTGGAATCCAAATCGTTGCAGACGCATGCTGCAAACCTGGCTGGAGCTAGTTGCCACTTCATAGGGCGGATGTTACGAAAAACAACTGCGCTGGGCTTCCCATGCCACCCGTCCAGTGTCAAGGTCCCCCAGAAACGAGGCCGCAAGCCGATGAAGGCAAAGCCAGTGCGGAAGCACTTCAAGGCTCACTTGGCAGCTGGCAAGGCGCTGAGACGTGGCGGTGGGGCGTGGAATGCTTTCCTGGCTACAAAGAAGTTGCCACCACCAATCACTGACAAGGGCAAGGAAGCACACAGAGCCGCCAAGGCTGAGTACCGGAGACTGAGCAGTGACGAGCTTGCAAGATTTCAGGCCTTGGGTCACGCGAGAACCTCAGCTGCCAAGTATGGCGGGCAGAAGTCACAAACAGCAGCTGCGCTTTACAAGAAGAGAATGTCGAATGCACCTTGGCAGCTTTGGCTTTGGCCCTTGGCCCTTGGCAGCAGCAAAGAATCATAATCAAATGTCAAGTATTGTTTTGGGGTTCATTGTCTAGTCAGACAGTCAGACTGCTGAGTGAGTGTATACTGACACTGACAGACAGCGCATGATTTTGGTTGGTGTGGCCAAGCGTTGTGAGTTCTGAGTTGAGTTGTGAGAGTATGACATGAGACATGAGACAATCTGACATGAGTGACGTGTGAGTATGATTGGCACTTGACTGAATTCACCTAGTCACTTGCATTGTCGGTTTGAATCTGGAGTGCAGAGTGCAGATCCTCGAGTCCTTGAAGTCCTTGAATCAGATTCTCTCATAATCTCATAAGAGCTTTCTCTCTCCATCTAATCTATAGTACAGGTTTTTGAAACAGGCAAGCAAGCAGATCAAAATGCATCAGCGCCCAGCCAAGTGGCCAAGTGGCCAAGTGTCATGTATATATATATATATATATGAAATATATTATATATATATTTAATATATATATATATAATATAGAATATTATATAATATATATATATATATATGTATAACATATATATATATATATAATATCATGAAGTTAGTCTAAACTTCCGACAATATGGAGACTGTCATGAACCAGCAGTGTTTGCAAACGGAACCAATCCAAATCGTGAGCGTTACTCAGGAAGTGTACCAGTCTTCTTATTCAGCCAGATACTCGGTGTGTCCCACCAACGTTGGGCCAATTCCCAGTGATTCGCAGCGCTTATCCGGCGCAACTTTCACCCCAGCCTTTCTTGGGCCTACAGAAGAAGCACGGCCACTCTCAAGGCCCCTGTGTTGGTCGTGTTGGTAGCGGAGCTGGCTGGGTGGGGGCTTCCTTTCCCAGGACCAACCTGGTCCTGCCTGGCCAGGGCCGTGGCCCTGGGCCCCGGCCCTTGGGCTGGGCCTGGGCCTGGGCCCGTGGCCGTGGTGGCGTGGCATCATGGTCCATGGTCATCATGGCATGGCCGCTGTCACGCTGCACCGCGAAGCCAAGCCGCGAAGCTGCGAAGCCGCAAAGCAGAGCACATTTTGGAATAATTTGTAATTTGGACTCGACCTTTCTCATTTGAATTTAGAGTCCGGGTGGGTTTTGCAAGTTTTGTGTTGTAGCAGCATTTTTTAAAAATGTTTGAAGATGAGGAGCTGCAGCTGCACTGATGCATTTTTCAATTTTTCGTGGCAAGCGCAGTGGCGCAGTGGCAGTGGCAGTGGCAGCTGGCTGGCAGTGGCAGTCTAGTCAAGTCTGCCTGGAGTCCAGAGTCTGGAGTCTGGAGTCTGGAGTCTGGCTGGCAGCCGGCAGCGGCAGCGGCAGCAGCAGCGGCAGCGGCTGAGCTGCTGCAGCAGTGCCAGTGTAGTGTAGCTGGCAGCCGGCAGCCGGCATCCATCAGATCATCAGATCATCAGATCATCAGATCATCATCGAATCGAATCAGAATCCATCCGATCCATGGGTCCATGAATCCATCCACCACTCACACTTGTGGGGCCGGGTTTCATGGAGGTCTCTTGGTGGGAAAAAAATTCCCAACGAAAAAATTTTTCGTTGGGATTTTTTTTTGGCCATTTTGAAGGCTATCCGAGGCCAAAGTTGGGCCATTTGGAGCCCATGTTGGGCCATGTTGCGCCCATGTTGGGCCCATGTTGGGGCATTTGGTGGGCTATCTATATGGGGTTTCATGGAGGTCTCTTGGGGGGAAAAATAACCTCCAACAGAAGAACCTTTCTGTTGAGGGTTATTTTTTGCCATTTTGAAGGCTATGTTGCGGCNGAGGTCTCTTGGGGGGAAAAATAACCTCCAACAGAAGAACCTTTCTGTTGAGGGTTATTTTTTGCCATTTTGAAGGCTATGTTGCGGCCAAAGTTGGGCGATTTGGAGCTGATGTTGGGCGATGTTGGGCCCATGTTGGGGCATTTGGTGGGCTATATGGCTGGGGGTTTCATGGAGGTCTCTTGGGGGGAAAAATAACCTCCAACAGAAGAACCTTTCTGTTGAGGGTTATTTTTTGCCATTTTGAAGGCTATGTTGCGGCNGAGGTCTCTTGGGGGGAAAAATAACCTCCAACAGAAGAACCTTTCTGTTGAGGGTTATTTTTTGCCATTTTGAAGGCTATGTTGCGGCCAAAGTTGGGCCATTTGGGGCCCATGTTGGGCCCATGTTGGGGCATTTGGTGGGCTATATGGGGTTTCNCTATGTTGCGGCCAAAGTTGGGCCATTTGGGGCCCATGTTGGGCCCATGTTGGGGCATTTGGTGGGCTATATGGGGTTTCATGGAGGTCTCTTGGGGGGAAAAAAATAGTCCAACCAAAAACTTTTCGGTTGGGGATTATTTTTTCATTTTGTTGGCTACGCGAACCCTGCAGAGACCTTCTGGACCTTCTGGAACCTTATGCTCACACTCAGTCACTCAGTCAGTCACAGCCTCACAGCACCAAACCTCTCCTGGTCATGGAGACATGACATGTCATGGTCTGGTCAGTCTGGTCCTAGTTCCTAACCCTATATGTTTCCTATTTTTGTAACTTCCGCCACCGCCTTGTGCAGTACTACTAATTACTAAATACAATAAATACTTCAATATAATACTGGTTTACTGGTACATTATGACTGTCATTGACTGCTTTGAGACGCAGACTCTGACTCTGAGGCAGCATTTGCAGTTGGCCTCACAGGTGATTTTGACCTGCACCCACTGCAGTCCCGAGCTGCCCTTGCTTTGACCGATGCTGTTGGAGCTGGAGGAGGACGAGGAACTGATGATGCCGATGCCGATGCCAGTGACAGTGTGGGCCCAGGCCCAGGCCCTAACTTGGCTATGGTCAGTTCTTTGGACAGCTTGGCTGAAGCAGCAGTTCCAGTTTCAGCAGCGCAAGCGGCGGTTGACTCACTGGAGGTCCTGTCACGGCAAGTAAAGATGAAGAAGAAGGAGGCCCGGCTTCTTTCCAAGCAGCAGGAGGAGGACATGTCCCAAGCTTTGCGAAGCTATTCTGAAAACTTTGACCAGACTTCGGCAGTGGCAGCCCGAGTGTTGAAGCAGGAAGTTGTGCCAAACTTGGGCCTCCATTGGGCCATTCCTTGTCCTGAAGGGCCTCTTCCGGTCAGTGCTTGCATCCCAGGCAACCGAGCTGGCGCTGGATTGGATCTTTCTGCTGTTGCTATGCATGCGGCATGGTCTCAAGTTCGCAAGGACAAACACACCGAAACTGAAATGAAACTGACAGACATTGTGAGAAGTGACGCTGACTCACTGACAGTCACTGACAGTGACCTAGGACCTAGGACCTAGGACCTAGGACCTATGACCTGTGACCTGTGACCGTCAACCTAGGACCTAGGACCTAGGATCTACGAATCTACGACGTTATCATTATCAGAATCAGAATTCCGTAAATCGAATGAAAAAGGGAGTTGATTCCTCAGACTCAGACTCAGGCCTTCATTCAAGCAGCAAGCATCAGGACTTACGGTATTACGACTTATGATTTAAAATTTCGGATTCCAGAAGAGTAACATGAGCTTAGTGAAGGTCTCTAGATTCTAGATTCTAGATTTCAAACATAACAGTAACAAAAGTAAAAAGTCACTAGTTTAGTAAACTAGTAACTAGTAACAAGTACAATACCTTGGGCCTATCTATTATTTATCAGACTCACTCATTCACTCATTCACTCATTCACTCATTCACTCTCAGTCACTCACTCACTGATTCACTCATTCATTATTCATTCACTTACCGCTCACTGACAACCAGACCATGGTAACCATGTGACCATGTGGTCCATGTCCATGTCCATGCAATGTAACCCATACTCAACTCTTATAAGAATACTAATACTAACTCAATAACTCAACCACCCACCCACCACCACCTGTCACCACCACCCCACCACCACCATATATATATATATATACATTGCATCATGATTCATGATATAGATATAATTATTAATATAAATATGCAATATAATATAAATTATAACTATATCATTATTATACCGGTATCACAAGCTGAGCTCCGACCTTGTGACCTTGTGACCTTGTGACCTTGTGACCTTGTGACTCGTGACTCGTGACACTGTGTACACTGTAGCTGCTGCTGTAGCAGTGTGACTGTGGACTGTAGACTGTAGACAATTGGCCCTAGTACTGGTTTGGTTTGGCCCTCAGCCTCAGCCGCAGCCCTCAACTCTCAACTTACCTGAGTGGCATCACCAAATCGCAAGCTCCGACGGTCCGACAGCTGTGGGGTTTGGGCCTGTTAAATGTTACCTCCGTCCTACCAGGTCCTACCAGCTACCAAGTCTTTTGCCTTATGCCTTATTGATTGCTTCTGCTATCTGCTATCATCTCATGCGTCATGCCTAGTACGACGTACGACTGTATACACTGTATGTCTCATCGCCGCCATCGCTGTAGCGTATCTCAATTTGTGATTTGTGACAACTTGTGACTTGTGACTTGTGACTCGTGACTTAACTTAACTTCTTAACTGAACTTAACTTGACTCACGGACTCACGTGACTTGTGACTTGTGACTCGGCCCGGCTTGACTTGACTTGACTCAACTTGAATTGAACCCGACAGTGACAGTGACTTGAATCGAATCTTGAATCTTGAACGAACTTGAATCTTGAACTGTGACACTTGTGACTTGTGACTTGTGACCTGTGTCTGTGTCATGTGCCACAGTCAGTCACAGAGTCTGTGAATTACATCAATATATATATATATTCAATAATTATAAGTATATATGTAGTAATATTGACCCGGCCTATTGACCCATTGCCTCCATGGTTGAGTGAGTCGGGATCACTCGAAGTTAAGTCGAAAGGTTTTTTTTTAAGCTGGTAACCTGGTAACCATAAGCCATAACCGGTAGTTCGTGACTTAGTGACTTAGTGACTTACAAACTCACAAACATTAACATTACTGACTTGTGACTTGTGACTTGGGGCTTGGGCAGCTTGGGATGGGACGGGACCTGGTACTTAGTGATTTAGTGGCCAAGTACTAAGTACTTTGGATTTTATTTTTATGGACAAAGCCTTAAGCCTTAAGCCTTGAGCCTTGAACAAACTAACTAAATGATTAAATTACCTAGTTGTGAGACTGGTAGAGTGTTAGACTGTTAGACAGGACATGGTCAATGTGACAGATGATGGCTATGTGGCCCATGCAGATGAAGAGTGGGACATGCTGCACACCATCATTGAAGACACCCATCCAGATTTCAAAGATTCTGGAGCTGACAAACCGTCGCTTCGCAGAGTCCCAGGAGCTGAGAAACGGCACGAAAGGTGTCGAGCCGCAGGGGCTCCTTTTTGTCAGAACAGCATGGTCGATGCTTTGCGAGCGCGAATATCTTCAACCATGGCATCCATGTGCAAATGTGAGAATGAGAATGAAGCGAAGCAGCGGCAAAAGAAACTCCTGGATGGTTTTTTGATTTTTTGTTTTCGTGGCCGCCAACCTGTGGCTGTGGACTTGGACGATGATGGCGATGATGAAGAGCTGCCAGAAGTTGTGCATTATTTGCATGCCTCATTCGTTTGGGGGGGGCTCAAACAGTTCTACCCTGTGTTTGCCGACTTGCATTTGCAAGATTCTGACGCCGACTCTGAGTCGATGCAGCAGCATGCCTCGCATTGGGCGCCGCCAGAAGTCTTGGAGCTGCAGCTCGAGTTCACGCAGGAATTTTGTGACTACCATGAGCTGGTCTTGGACATGGACACACGTTTGCTGTGGGAATTGCAAATTTTTGAACTTGCAGCCGACTATACCTTGAACATCGGTACGTTTGTGCCAGGATGTGTGTCTGCCATCCGTGCTCACTGGTGTGAACCAACAACAGTGTGGCGAGGTGCTAGAGTTGAAAGACTTGATGCAAAGATACCGAAAGGAAGCCACATCCAACCAAAGGCCAGACCCAGGAGACAACCTGCTGAATCTGCTGAAACATTGGCTGCAAGTGAAGCCAACAGGCCGACACAGACAGAGCCCATGCATTCAACACCTTTTGACTTTGAAAGCGGGAATTTTGATTTGAATTCTGCGCTCGATGAGTTGGAGTTCGGCATCGTGGCGCCAGTCCAAGCGACTCTACCCCAAGCACATAGCGATGAACACAATGGCAATGATGATGCCTTTGATGATGAATGTGGCAATGGCCCTGAAGACTTTGGTGATGCAGCTTCTTCTAGCGGCTATAGCGCCAGCATTGGTGACGACAGAGTCGAAAGCTTGGATCACGTGCTTGATCCATCGGAAAATGCATTGGTCGAGGGGTTGCTCCACTTGCAGTCGCAGGAAGATGCCCTGGAAGAGACTAAAGAAGAAGTTCCTGAAGGTCAAGGTCCTGAAACTGACGCTGCTGGCACACTCGCATCAGGACCAGAAGCGACAGCACCAGTCACTGACGGTGACACTCTAGCTGAAGGGCTTGTGGTGCCCGTGGCAGCATCTGTGCCAGTGCCGCCCGCTGACGTTGATGAAAGAGCACCGCTACCTCCGCCGCCGCATTCTCCTGATCATGATGGCAGTGGCGCAGCTGCAGCTGCAGCTCCAGTTGAAGCAGCTGGCAGAGCTTTGCCTGCAGAAATTGCGAGGCCGGAAGGCCCCAGACTTCGTCATGATGCCCTTTATGTCCGTGGACCTGATGGCGCAATTGTTGGAGAAATCAAAGTAAAGCCCACCAGCAATGATATGTTCGTCCGGTGCTACAAGCACCGACAGTGCTTCAAAACAAAAACTTTGAATGCCTCCGAGAGAAAACTTTCGCAAGGTCGTCCAGCAGGGTTTCTAGCTGCCTGGGTGCTGGAGGCTGATGACTGGGCTTCAGCTTCAGAACACAACCGCTTCTGTGTGCCATCCATGGCTAAGCGCTCTGCTGCAAGGCGCGCCCTGGAACAGGAACCAAATTTCCAGGACTTTGGGTCCAAAGAAAGGCCGCTGCGGCCGGGTGAAGGTCCTGAGCCAGATGAGTGATTGACTCATTGACCGACCAACATCATCAGGTGACCATTGCAGATGTGTTCTTCGATTTGTCACTGACTTTGAGTCATTGAGTCTGACTTTGACATCGCGATGACAATACTTTACTATAGAGCCAAGGCCAAGCGGAGAAAAAGAAAGTGTGACTGCTTCGATTTGCCAAGAACTTGCAACTTGAGTAACTTGAGGGCCTTGAGGTTTGAGTCTTGAGTGAATTGAGAACTGAGAATCTGAGAATGCAGAGTCAAAGTCAAAGTTTGTCTCTCTAGACTCTAGTCTCTCTTTACTACTACTTATAATAATTCATTCAATCAGAATCACTTATTCTTTCACTCGCTGCTCGCTGCTCGCTCACTGAATCAATCACATCCATTTCTCAAGTCAGTAATTCATTCAGTTCATTGTTGATTGTTGATCACCCATTCCCGTCCCATTCTCGCTGTCACGATTTGCAAACAAATTGCATTATTTGTACCGCTGCCAAAGGTGAATGGCGTGCCACTGCCATTGCTCTGTCGCTGCGGTGGCTGAGGCCAATGCAGTTTACCGTCAGTGTGAGTGCCAGTGCTTTTTTGTTTCTTCTAACTGTGAAGATGACTGATGAAGATTGATTTGAGATGCGATCGCTGAGTCACTGCATTCCCTACATCGCTGGATGGGATCATGCTTTCAACCTCATCACATTCATCCAATCACATGCTAAGTTGCTATGTTTTGGCATCTCTCTGGAATCCCTGTCATTTTGGTGCCAAAGTCCAAACTGAACTGTGCCAGAAGGCAAGAAAAACATGCGAGCAGTGAGCGAATGCAATGCCATCTGCTATGACCGCCATGACCATGGCCCGGCCCATGGCCGCCATGGGCCATGGGCCATAAAGGTGCTGTATCTCTTAATGAAAAATGATCTCCTGACTTCTATCACCTGTCAGATTCAGATTCAGATCTTGACAGGGCCTGTCCTGTCAACTCTCGACTCTTGTAGCTTGCAGCTTGCAACTGGATTGGATGAAATGTTGATCGGATACACATTAATTACATTTCAGCCCACAGCTTTATAGTCAGTGGTGTGGACTGTGGACTGTGACTGTGGCCAGGATTTCTATTTTTTTTGGTAGTGATGATGGACTGTGACTGAGCCTGAGCCGGAGCCTGAGCCTCAGCAGCAGCATGACTCATTGTTACATTGTTTGCGTCCCTGAGCCGAGCCTGAGGTGTCAAATATACATCTTAAGTCTTAAGTCATGAGTCATGAGTGACATGACACAACAGACAGACATAACATGAGATCCCATTGACTCGTGACTGTGACTCGACCCACGAGACACGAGACTGAGACTTGTGTTTGAAAGTTGTTGCTTGTAGCTTGTAGCCACTTTTCACCACACTACACTATAATCATAACAATTTCACATGACTGCAGGCAGAGCACAGCAGCTATCAGCTACCTTGACCTTGACCTCCTTTACCAGCAGAATTACAGGCAAAGTTTGGCAGCCTGTTGTGCAGGTGACTTCAAGTGACAAGTGACTGCAAGTGCAAGCGGCCACATGAATCACGAATCGTTCGTATGATGGTCAAAAGCCAAACGAGTCAAAATGTCAAATGACAAATGATCAAATGTCAGCATGGCATGAGTATTGAGCAATCAGCAGCATCATGTCAAGTCGGGTCACAGTCATGTGACATGTCATTGAATTTTGTCTTGTCAAAATTTAGTCTGAGTCACTCAGTCATCATTGATTTGTTTTGTTGATTCTGGATTCTGGACTGTGGACTCTTCACTGAGACTTCACTGTTGACTGACCGATATTGATTGTACTTGATTCTTGATTCCGGCACTTCACTGCACTGCACTGCACTCCACTGTTAAGCTGTGAAAGTGTTTTTATATTTTATGGAAATATGGATTTAAGACCCAGTGGCCCAGTGTTTTGTCCGACATCATCATCAGTTCCCGCCCGGCCGTTGCCGTTGCCACCAGCTGCCAGCTGCCAGCCAGCCATCAGCGGCCAGTTACCAGTTCCGCAATGGTCATGGTCAATGGTCCAGAACTTTGAACAAGCAGTAACAAGCAACCAGACAGTGAGGGTCTGAAGACACACAAACTGTTTACTGTTTACTGAGGATGAGTTGCATTGCATATTCATCATGCATGTCTTTCTGTATGTTGTTTTTGTGGGTTTTCACTTGTGAGACTTTTGAGTCATTCTCGACTCAAAACCGTGCTCCTTTCGTTTCCAGTAGCAATGGCAGATGTGCAAATGCAAAACGAGACGAAGAAACGCCAACGCAGTGAGGAAGACGAAACACAGATGCAGCAAGAATCCTGCAAGAAGACAGTGACAGAGACAGCATTCACTGAAAGTGCAAACACAGGAGAAAAACAAGAAGGACAGACTTGGGACGGGCTAGGATTGGTGTCCGACATTTTTGAAGAGATGGTGGTTGAGCCCAGCAGCACTCATGCAACTACTGCACCCTCAGAGGAGAACACGACTGACAGGCCCAATGACATAGACAATGACAAAGACTCTTTGGACCCTTTGGACCTGGACATGGAGCTATCCACGGAAAGTGAGACGTTGGATTTGGAGACTGCTCACCCAGTCAGTGTCAGCGTCTTCATGAAGCCTGTGGCGGCTACGGCTATGACACCAGATTCAAGTACCAATGTCAACAGCATAGAAGAGATGTTCAACGAAGTCATGGGCGTGGAAATGCACAAGCCCAAATCGCCACAGCCGCAGTCTCCAAAGACACCATCACTTCAGCTTCATGACTCACTCCCAGGCCCAGACACAGAGAACCCCAAACCCAAGAAGGAGTGCATGCAGAAGGGCCTTGATCCACCAGACCTTGATGATGATTGGGAAAACTTTCCAGTCAACATTTGGAAGATTGACATTTTCAAGCTGCTCTCGAACGCAGGCTTGGACAGTGCTGAGTGGTATCGTCCTTTGCGGGTGGTGACCTTGTGTTCAGGCTTGGGAACACCATGCCTCGCACTTCGTGAGCTTGGTATTCCTTTCACTGAATGGTATGGAGCTGATCCAAAAGACAGTTGCCTGCAGATCGCTCAGAATGCAGGTTTGGTACCATGCCACTTCTACGGTTGTGTGCAAGATGTCTTGGAAGGTGGCCAATGCAAAATACATGGTCGGTCGTGCAGCACGAACATGGAGTCCACGGAGGCTGGTGGCGCACCACCAGATTTCCTGGTGGCTGGATTCCCTTGCGCACCATTCTCTTCACAACGTCCTGGTAGGTTTAGTCAAGGCGAGACATCTTGGAGAAACCACCCTGAGACAAAGGTGATGCAAGATGTGGCTGCAGTGATTCGTTCGAGTGAACCTCGTGCAGGGTTACTCGAAAATGTTGTCGGCTTCCTGAAGATGTCAAGGACGGACCATGTTGCTGTTCAGTGTTGTTCAAACATACAATGACATACAATTCCATCTTCTCAATATTCTTTTGTTTCAATGATGTTACAATGCATAAGCTATATGCTGGATAATGAATACAGCCGATCAAATTCAAATAAATAAGCTGGCAGAATCACACAGTCAAACACACACTGTGGACCAAAGAATTAGACTCAGATGTGTTGTAACATTTTGGAATGACTGCACAATATCAAAGTTTGGCAGTTTGACCGTTTTGGTAGAAAAATCTGCAAGACTTTAATCCTCAAGTTCGAATCTTTAATCTAACATTTTGCTATGGCTGCACATGACTCACGTGGCTACAGCCTCAATGAAATTTGTGCAGGCATGAGCAAAATGCTGAGAAGAGCATTTGGGAGCCACAGGTGCCATCTGGCTCACCGCTGGATGAATTCCTTTCCATTGTGAATGAGGGCTCCGAGGCTTCAGACCGACGTTACTACCACTCGGTCATGGTGGTAGATGCAATCCCGTGGCTTCCAGCCAGCAGAGAGAGGATGTACCTTGTCCTCATCCACCAGGATCTTGGATCTGCCGCACAGAACATTGCCCTCAGGGCCAAGGAGATGCTCCAAGGACATATTCAGAAGCAGCTGCGTGAGCAGGCCTTGTCGGCAACCTCACAGTCACCCCCGCCAATCAGTGTGATCGACTTCCTGTACCCGCCAGAATCCAAATTCTTGGCAAACAAGCTGGCTGAAATCGAGGCCGGTTGGGCCTAGGGTTGAGGCAGCATGACATGACATGACCCACTTGTGATATGATCATGTGACATGTGCTGCTATGTGAGAATTGTGGCACTCAGTCAGAGTCAGAGGTCAGAGACGCAACTCAGTTGCTCAGTTTTTGTTAGTCTTTCTTCATTCCTCCTGCTGCTTTGGCTTTGGATTTGACTCAAGGACATGATGATCCCCAACTTTTGTTTTTTGCAACAATGACATGTGACAAA
>BGPT01002332.1:19500-41142 GCA_003297045.1 Symbiodinium sp. clade C Y103 | reverse complement strand
GTTGATTTTTTTAAATATTTTTTCTGTCATTGATGTGAGTTAGTGCAGCTTTTGAATTTTAGCTGCATCCCTGCAACCATTGAGCTCAAGATTTAAGGCAGTTTGAATGTTTCTCACCGGCTAATTTCGTTGGGGTAGAGCCCCACAAGGAAGGTTCCAACAGGCATTCTTTAGAGCAAAGGCAGTAAGGATTTGCTAGCTGCTCCCTGCAAACCGAATTATTGAAGCAAAGCAACAAAACCCAACNCCAACCGACTACAAGGTATAGAACAGTTGAACTGTACCAAGGCCAGGGCCCAGAGGACTATGGAATTTTCCAACTTAAAACAACATGTATGGTTTTTGGCTTTGAAGGGCTTGAATCCAAAGCTCCTCAGAGCACAAAATTTGGGCCGTGGTAGTAAATTTAAGGATGAAGTGAGCCTGCACTTGCACTTGCAATTACTTGGATTAAACCAAAACCAAACCATAAAAATACATAACCAAAACCTTAATATATTCATTACATTCAGTGTACATTTTTCAGTCAAAGAGTCTCTTTGAAACCAAAAAAGGTCTTAACTGTCAAAATAAACAAAACTACCTTTGGAAAAAAAAGGCCTTGAAACCACAGAGGTTTTCAATACAAATTAAAAAATAAAACAGGTCTTAGCAATCTCAGACGAACACAGGCATTGTAATATAGTGAACATTTTACTAACTTATCCATTTAAAAACACTTTGTCTTGAAAAGGAAACCTTGTTATTTTTATCTCAAGAATATGGCCTTCTCCATCGCTGCCGCTCTGCCATTTTTTAATTCGGAAATTCAAACAGTGATCACAGAGAGCACTGTCAGAGTCAATGATGTGACACTGGAGTTCAGCCTGAGAAGTCAGCAACCAACAGCCGGGACCCTTGTTGTCTTGCAGTTGCTTTCAACGGGCAGTGGCTTCAGACAAAAATATTGCAGCAAAAATGAGGCAGCAAGACTTGACTCAAATAGTTGGTTGACCAACAGCTGCTTGACCAATTGGATTAGACACTGACTATACATACCAATAGTTCAAGTTGAAGGCAGTAGCAAAAGTTTGGACTGACGACTTCATGGATGACCGGGTTGCAAGAGAAAGCATGGTTATGCCTTGCTGTTCAGCATCATTCAAACTTTTTGAAAGCAGGGATTTTTTGAGCAACAATGCACCTTCGATTTATTTCTCTATATATCTTCTTCTCTTTGTGACTCTAAGTCTATCTGTCTATCTGTCCCTATGTCGATCTGTTCCTCTCCCTATTTGTCTATACCTGTATTTGTCTACATGGCCATCTATCTATCTATCTATCTATCTATCTATCTATTTGTATCTCTGTCTGTCTATCTATCTATCTGTCTATCTATCTATCTGTCTATCTGTCTATCTGTCTATCTGTCTATCTGTCTATCTGTCTATCTTCTATCTATCTATCTATCCATCTATCTATCTGTCACTTTATCTATCTGTTCATCTATCTACCTAATATGTTTATCTATATATCTATCTATCTATCTATTTATCTATCTATATGTCTATCTATTTATCTATCTATATGTCTATATTTTTGTTTATCTACCTATCTGTTTACCTGTCTATATGTTTGTCAGTCTGTCTGTTTATCTGTCCATCTATATCTATCCATCTATCCATCTGTTTGTCTTTCTGTCTACCTGGTCTACCTATATCTCTCTAATTCATTTTGTCTTTCTCATCTTTCTCATTATTTCTATCTATATCTTCATATCTATTGTCTCCATCTCTATCTCTTTCTCTATGTATCCATGTATCTATCAATCTATCTATCTGAAACAAAGCAATTCTCCAAGACTTCCTTCAAAAAGTCACACACACACACACCTGCATCTTCTCTCTTCTTATTCCTCTCTCCTCTCTGACTATCTGTATTCTTTCTTCTAAGGTTCTCTTCTCAGACTCTTCCCATCTTTGTTTTTCCATCTATCCATATTATTAAAAGATCAACCTGTAAAGTTGGCTTTTGACCTTATGACTCCGCAACTCTGACATTGAAACATTGTGATCCCATGAGTGTGAATTTTTGTTTCTATGTCATATGTCATATGGCCACGTGGTCAGGTTCGAGCCAAGGGTCCTATGACCACTCGAGCAAATCAATCAGAAGATCCCAAGTGGAAAGGACAGGGGAAGAGCATGCGGGAAAAGCTTGTGAATCAGCTTGGGCGGCATGCCTACTCAAGACCATGGTCAAGCAGTGGTGCTCGAACCCAGGGTTTGCCGCAGGCTTCAGCAAGGATCCAAGAGCTACTTGATGTGGCATTTTTGTCGCAGGAAGCTTTTGTGAGGCAGAGTCTGAGTTGGACCACACAATCACCACTGCAATCCTTGGACCGAAAGGTCATTGCTAAAGACCTTTTCTGTGACGTCTCCCAGGCTATCAACCGAAAGCCATGGTTCTCGAAGTGCATGCGAACCCTCACAACAAGCTCGAGCATCTACAGCTTCGAGCTGGAACGGGTCTTGCTGCCCCATGAGACTATGAGACTCATGGGTTTCCCGGCAGAGAAGCTCACCCAGGGGGCCCACCAGATCAGTGACAGCCAAATCTCGGAGTTCGTGGGACAGAGCATGGCTTTGCCATCCTGTGCAGCCTCGTTGTCAGCTGTGCTAGCATCCATATTCGAGCATGGATGCATGGAAGATTTATTCAGTCGCAGTCGCATTCCACATGAGCTCACCCATGAGCCTCATGCTGATGGTGACAGCGTAAGTGACAAGGACATGGGTGAGATTGCCGAGACGAATTCTGAAGAAGATCGAGTGAGTGGTTCGATATCTGAGCAATGAGCGGCATGGAACATCAGCAGCAGTGAGCAGCACAGCCAATGACGACAATGATAGTCACAGATCACACATCATCACAGGAACTGTAGCCATTCCAGCAGTACTTAACTAGTACAACTACAGTCGAATAGCAGACACAGACAGTTTGAAATACAGCTGCACCCATTCATCAATTGCTCCTGTTTTTTGATCTGTCAAGACACTGATGCTATGCTGCTGCTGTTTGTTAGCCTTTCGCAATGCCATTAACCGATTGTAGCCATTGAGCCATCAGGCTTCGGGCCTTTGGGGCCTTGGGCCTTGAGTCTTAAGTTGAACTGTTACCTGTTAACTACTTGTTCTCCCTCTGAATTTTGAACTTTGGACTCTGAACTTTGTTGTTCAATCTTTTGAAGAGATGGCCCATTGCTTCCATGGCACATGGCAGCCTGGAGTCACAAGGAACGCGTGCCACATTGCCACGTGGGATGTGGTAATGTGGCAGTTTTTGGCTATGGCTTTTGGCTTTTGCAGGGCCTGCAGTAAAAGCACTTCCAAAGAATTCAAACACTAGTCACTATGCGGTATCTTTTTGTATCTTTTTGTTTTGATTTGGCATGCAGAAGCGAAACAGTTCAAAGCCATACAGCAAAAACATTGTTAGAGTTGATATTATGGAAATGAAAATATGATTCTGATTGAGACATAATAACAACTAGCAACTTACAACTACTAGTTACTAGTTAATTATACTATTTGCAACAAACAATTGACTACCTGACAAAAATAATTGAAATTTTTTCTAATTAGAGTATTCTTGCAATGCAACAAACCAACAACCGACAACATTGCGATGATTGCAGTGCGTTTCACTTCACTCCACTGGGCTGGGCTTGCTGCAGGCCTAAGCCGCATTACTACGTGTGGTACTGACCACTAGCCAGTAATGAAATCAATCATCACTGAGGGAGGCCTGAGAGGCCAGGCTGACAGCTGACAGCTGCAAATCAATCCATAATCCATATAGAATCCAGCTGCTTGGAGCTGACAGCTCCAAGCTTGGAGCCCGGGAGTTTGCAGTTTTGGTACGCTCTGGTGCTACATGCACTCCCTGCCGGTCTTGCGACTCAAGCTGCAAGCCAAGCTACTGCACTGCACTGCAGTGCGTGCGTTTTTTCCCAACAGCAAATAGTCAGTGTGTCAGTGAGCCAGCAGCCCGTGGGCCATTGCCATTGCCATTGATGACATTGGACATTGGTACAGGTCAAGTCACCTCATCTCACTTCTTACTTTGTCCATTGTAATTGAATTGTAACTTGTAACTTGTGTCACTTGTGCAGTTGCTTGCCTGGGTTCATTGACACAGATATTCGTTTTCTTGTCATGGCCTGACAATTCAACTTCACTGATGTCACCTGACTGGACTCTGGACCTGACTCAATTTGACTTCAAGCGACTCGACTCGATCCAGACCCAAAGTTGATCAACTGCATTGTGACTGCAGTCTTCAGCGATCTTCACAGAAAAAAGGACAGATCAGCAGCATTAGCAGCGATCACCATGCCAGGTTACCAAATTACTGCCAGATTTTCGGATGAATCATGTCAAGTCATGTCTTATCAACTAAAATACCAAAACAATACCACAATGCCATGTCATGTCAAACAACAACCCGCCAGGCGTTCCATGCAAGATGTGGGCCTGTGCCTGGCCTGGCTCTGCCTGGCTAAGTTATTCCTTGAGCAACACTTTCAGGGCATAGCATATCTGAGAGGGATTGCACGATCTTGTCAAGTGAGAAGGCCGTGCTGTTTGTTTTCAGAGGTCCTAGGCCCTGAAGGTGTGTTGGCCAAATGACTCTCACTAAGACCAACTCACTCAGCAGTGGCAATGGAAAATGCTACTTGTATCGTTTGGCCATTTGCCTGTTTGGCCAACAAATTCATTCAAGATGATATGAGTAGAGCAGGGGGCCCCAGCTGCCAGCTGGACTGGAGTTGGCATTTGGACTCGAAACTCTAAACTTTGACTTTGTCTCAACTCTTGACAGCTGACAGCTTGGATTGGATTTCGGAATTTCAGTTTTTGGTTTTGAACCATTGGACACACACCATCACCATCACCAGCAGTTTTCCGTTGTCATCGTGATGACTCACAACTGACAGTGACTGACCTCTGTGTCTAAGTGCTGTGCAATCCTGAAAGAAAGTGAAAGTGACTAGCTTACTAAACTAGCTGGTGACTAGCTATCACTTATCTTTTCAAGATCCTTTTCCGATTGACCTTTGCCATTGCTATAGGTTGCTTTGGTACTCCGCTCTGTGGCTGTGGACTTGGGCCATGGCCTTGGCTTTGGTTATTTCTCACAGTTTCAGCAGTTCTCAGTTGAAACACTCAAGAGTCAAGAGCCAAGACTTTGACAAGTTGGTCATTTCGAAGCAACATCAAATTTGGAAAACTTGAGACTTTGAGAGACAGTTTCCAGTAGAGTGGTAGGCATCCATCATCCACCCACTGGGCCCACCGGTCAACAACTGCCAGTCAGCTCATCACCAGAATTTTGAGAGGCTCAAAGTCCTAACATTTTGCCTGGTCTGTGGCCTGTGGTGAAGGTGAACTCACCACCATGGCTTCCGAGCTGCCGGAGTTGAGTTTCAACTTGGATGAGATCCTTGGTGAGACCAGCGAGAAGCCAGAGGATGTCGTCGAAGAAGTGACTTCAGATCATGACCATGATGCCTCCGACTTGTTTAACGACAGTGCCGGTGAGTCTTTGGAATCGGATGATGCTGACGCTAGGCTAGGACTTAAGGCTTAGCACAGTCAACGAGTCAAACATCTGTTGCACTGTTACAATGTCACAATGTTACAATGTCGTTGTCGTTGTTGATTGTTGATTCTTGATTCTTGACTCTTGATTCTTGAGTCATATATGATAATGAGATATCTGATAATGAGAGATTGACATACACTACACATTCATAGGTCATAGATGTCAAAGACATAGGACAATAGGACTATAGACTTTGACTTTTACTTAGACGTAGGCTTGAGGTAGACATAGGCCACAGGCCATAGGCCATAGGCCATAGGCCATAGGCAGGATGCAAGGTCCAAGGTCAGGTCAGGTCCAGAATCCAGAATCCAGAACCAAGACCAAAGTCCAAAGTCCAAGTCTTTGGAGTTGCTGAATTTCATCATTCAGTCACCTCACTCAGTCATCAGCAGTATATTATGGCATATGTCATATCATATGTCCAATCTCATATGCAACAAAATCGACAAGCAAAGGAGAAGAAGAAGAAGGACAAGAACAAGAGGAAACGCAAGAGGGCACAGAAAGCAGAAGCCGAGGCTGCAAAAGCAGCTGTTGTTGCTGGTGGAGGACCTGATTCGTTGGCCGTCGTTCCAGCGGTACCTTCTGCTGCATCTCTGGCAGGTGAAACCCCAGAGGAGTGCACCTGTGAGCTCTGTGGCCGGACTGACAAGGACTGGTGATTGGAACCACAAAGTCACAATGTCATAACACCTGATAAGATACAGGTTACAACGGTTACAGATTACAGATTTAAATTGCAGTATCTATATATTATATTTTATCAGTTTGCGCCATACTCAATACTCCGACTCTTGACTTTTGCCTATGTACTAGACTCCTGACTCCTGACTCCTGACTCTTGACTCTTGTCCCTTTGGCCTTTTAACCTCTTGGCTTGGGGGCTTGCTTTCTTTCCTGGATGGAGTCCGGACCCTTCAGGCTTCGCAGCTTCGTGTTTCCGGGTGTAGTGATTTGTGCCCAGCCAGGTGATATTGTCATCTGAATCCAGTATGTTCTTTTGATGTTTGTAGCTGCAACTTCCAACAGTCAACAATAGTTGCAGCCATCAGCAGCCATGAGTGACAAGTTCACCAACTGGCTTCCATTTTATGATTTTTTATATGCCGTATGATCCTCAATCCCTGAGGAAACCAAGTGGAACAAGTACTTGATCTACACCAATCGACAAAATGAACGGGTCCGGGTCGCAACAATGCGGCAGTGCTTGGCATGTGTCATGGCGATATCGATTGCTTGGCCAAATTTGACTTGGATAGAAGCAGTGCAGTTGGCACAGACTGTCTTGGGTTGGAAGAAAGACTTTGAGAAAAGTCGGCAGATTGTGGCTTCTCGAGAACATGTGAAGCAGTGGAAAGAGCATGAAGTTGAATTGGTGACTGTGAGAGGGCGCAAAGTCAGCTCTGACGAATGGTTGTACCCCAAAGCAGCATTCCAGGCCAAGTTTGGGGAAGCAGCTTGGGAGTCAGAGATTATTCAAAGCTTGCTGGTGAACTTGCACGATCCCAGCGGCAGACAATTGACTGGGATACTCTTGAAAGCTGCTGCTCCAAAAGATGCGCCAGAAGGAGCCGAAGATGTTCACAAAGTCACAACCTTCTACTCTGAGTACCTGTTGGAGAAGGACTGACAAAGGGACCAAGGGACCAAAGGAAAGCACATGATTAATATATATGGACCTATATTATATATATATATACACACAACATTATATAACTATTATCCTATTTAACATTGAAAGATTTCCGCCTTGCATGTGCAATGCTGCGAGGGCAGGGCGCAGGTCCGCAGGTACGGTTAGGTGCTTGTGATGTTCTTTCTGTTTGACCTTTGACACTTCCACTTTAGCACTCCAGTTACTCCAGTATGTATCCTGATTTCAAAACTTTTCTGACTGACTGGACTCATGTTTCATGATTCTGATTTTTGATTCCTGATTCTTGAAGTTGATCATTGATTTTTGTGCCTTGTCTCAAAGGACTTGCGGCTGACCAGAGAGAATTGCCTGAGGAAGAACCAGGTGGATGACATCATGAAGCTCGAGCTTGACAAGCGTGAGCAGCAGACTTCCAAGGAGAAGGCAATCACCTGGACAGAGCTTGTGCAACGAATCTCTGACTCGCGCGAGAAGAGCGGCCTGTCGAGCATCTCTAACGCACTGAGAGGTCCTGATGTTGATGAGGCTGAGCCGGGTCGGCTTCCTTGCCCTTTGTTGTTGTTGTTGTTGTTGTTGTTGTTGTTGTTGTTGTTGTTGTTGTTGTTGCATTGTCATTGTCATTGTCATTGTCGTTGTCGTTGTCGTTGTCGTTGTCGTTGTCGTTGTCGTTGTCGTTGTCGTTGTCGTTGTTGTCGTCGTCGTCGTCGTCGTTGTTGTTGTTGTTGTTGTTGTTGCATTGTCATTGTCGTTACGTTGTCGTTGTTGTTGTTGTTGTTGTTGTTGTTGTTGTTGTTGTTGTTGTGGTTGTCGTTGTCGTTGTCGTTGTCGTTGTCGTTGTCGTTGTTGTTGTTGTTGTTGTTGTTGCTGCTGTTGTTGTTGTTGTTGACATTGTAAATGAATGTTGGATGATTTTCATTAGACCTGGACTCTTGAGTCTTTGACTCAATTTGATTCGGGTGATTTGATTGGTGTTGATATTCACATTGAGTCAATTGATTTGATGTGAGATTCATGTTCAGAGTTGATTTGATTCCAACATGATTGATTCGTTTGGCTTGTTGATTGTTGCCCGTTCCGCATTGCATTGCAGGATGCTCCACTCACTAAGCTGGTGCCCAATTTGCAGGCCCATGGCCCCATGCCATGTCTGTGGCTATGGGAAACTGTGAAACATACACACACATATATATATATATATTTATATTTCTATATATATATATATACACTAGATTCAACAGAAAGTGGATGGTGTCATTGGGCTAAGACAGGAATGGTGACTGGTGACTGGTGACCAGTGCTCTGCTTGATCGGTGACCGGTGACGAGTGAAGTGACTAGAGGATTAGGTCTAAAGTGCAGGCTTAGTTTTGGCCACTGGCTGTCACTGGGTATTGTTTATTTATACATGTGAGGAGTCAAGATCAGTTTCGATGCCAACTTGAGTAGCAGCCGCAAAAATACGAACATTTCATTTGATTGAAGTCCAAGAAGTTAGCTTTCGTATTCACCTCCGCATTACTTATTTTAACCCTTGTCACAGCATGGTATGGCTGGACCGCATGGCCCATGGCCAGGATGGTGCCGATGTTGAAGTGGATGAGGGAGTAGCACTTCCAGGTGAGAGTTTTGAGGATTTGCCTGGCCCTGGAAACACCAGCAATCAGAAGAAGGGCAAAGGCAAGGGCAAAACGAAGAGAAAGGCTGCTTCAGCAGGGCTACCGCTTGGTCCTCCTCAATCCAGGCGCAAAGCAAGTGAACATGCTACTGCAGCTGGAGCAGCAACACCGAAGTCCAGTCCATGCACTCCTGCATCTTCACCAGCGCCTTCAGTGAGCATGGGAGGGCTTGGATCATTTGGGTCCAAGGAAGCTAAGGCAGCTGAAACCTTGGAAAAACACAAAACGAAGGTAGAGGTGATGAAGGTCCTTTCTGGAGAAACCTCGAAGGCTGACATCTTTCAAGCGAAAAGGGCCGCTACTGCTTTCCAGAACAAGGGGAATGTTGAGGAGGCCACGATCTTAGATGCTAGAGTGCAGGCAGCCAATGCTGCACTTATGATCCAGTCAGATGCAGCAAAGTTGCCATGGGACCAAGTGGAAGCAGCTGGGTATTGAATTTTCAATAGCCGTATATTTTTCCTATATTTCCCTTTGCTGCCTTTGCCCACTTGGTCATCTGATATGGAATCTGGAATCCGGAATCTGGAATCTGGACTCCATTGACATTGACATTGACTTTGCCTCAACTCATTCAACTTGATCCCGCTCGAATAGTGAATAGTACTCAGTGCTCTGCTCTTTCTTATAAAAGCTCCACTCAGTAACTAGCACCTTTTACTACCCCTTTCACTTTCATACATCTTCCTCTGATGTCTTCTGGGTTTTGAGTTTAAGCCACCAAGCCGCTTTTGCCACTGCTTGGCCCCAGGTACATTGCGATGCTGTCGAGGAAGCGCTGACTAAGCAAGGAGTTTCTTTGACATCAGTGCCAGAGACCGTAGTTGTGAACCTCAACCAAGCCAAGGCCCGTGCCATCATCAATCTGGCTGCTTTCCTCGATCATGTGAAGCCTTGGCCAGAGGATCTTGACAATCCTCCTCAGTTTTCCTTGAAAAATTGTTCTTGCCAAGCAATGGCTAGCAAGCCAGCTGCCTCCAGAGTTAGGATGGCTGAGAGATCCATCAGCGAAAGATTGGTTGCATGCATGAAGCTGAACAAGGATGAGGGCATTCACGCCTGCATTGAGCTAGCTCAAGGACTCCAAAGCCACATCGGTCAGGCTGATTTGTCAGAGAAGCTGAGTGATGAAGATCGGAAGATTTTTGGCGACTTCCAGGATGAGATTGTGATTGTGGCTCAGTCTTTCATGGCTATAGCCGGCTCAGTGTCACCAGGGACGGTGGAGTCAGCAGTCGTGAAGAAAATGCAAAGCAAAGCAAAGACGAAGACCTCATCCATGTCAGCGGTTGTCACAGCAGCTATGTCAACGAGCACACTTTGGCAGGCTCGGCCGGCTGCCTCAACGTTCAGCTGGACTTGACTTAACTAGTTGACTTGATTCGACTGGGGGACTATTATTGACTGTTGACCACTGCCTTGGCTAATCACTAGTTAGTTACTTAGCTACCTCATAAGATTCGATTGTGACTCATGACTCATGACTGCCTGCCTTGGCTTTGACCCGATCAACCCTATTTTTTTACAATTTGGAGTTGCACCATCCCGTCTCACAGTTTCAAACTCTCACACTTTCTTGTTGCTCTGGTCTTATAGGTTGCTGTAGCAGGTAGGTCCAGGTAGGTAGTTCAGACATTGACATTTGACATTGACACTGTGACACTGTGCACAGATGGCCTAGGCCTGGGCATGTGAGCTGGGGTGCCTCTTATCCTTCTCCTCCTTCTCCTTCTCCCACCTCCTCCTTGCCAGCTTCAGATTGCAGTGGGCACTGCCAGCTGTAGATCGCAGTGGGCACTGCCGGACTTCAGCCGCGAGCTCCAGACCCCAGTCCCAGTGACCCAGTGACCCAGGACCCAGTGATGGGCACTGTCACTGCCACTGCCAGACTTCAATGACTTCAACTGCAAGCTCCAGACCAGAAGACTCCAGACTCCAGACTCTAGACTCCAGATCCCAGTGTCCCAGTGAGCAGTGAGCAGTGAGCACTGCATTGCCGGACTGACTTGCTGACTTGCTGCAGCACTGCAGATCGCAGTGACAGTGGGCACTCACTGGCACTGCCAGACTGCCAGACTTCACACTGTAACCTGTACTTGTACTGTATACTAATTAATACATGCCAGAACGTAATCAGAAAGAATGCCACTGACACTGCCAGATTAGATAGAAAGAATGACAGAATGACTGTTTGCCAGAAAGAATGAATGCCAGCTGCCAGCTGCCAGATGCCATGCCAGGCCAGGCCCAGGCCAGGCTGCCAGATGCCAGATATCAGATAGCAGACAGACAGGTAGATTACCAGAAAGAGTGCCCTGCCAGACAGAGTGCGAAATTAAATAAAATGCTAGAGCTAGAGATCAAATAGAATGCCAGAAAGAATACCAGAAAGAATGCCAGAGAGAATGCCAGATAGAATGCCAAATAGAATGCCAGATAGAATGCCAAAAAGAATGTCAGATAGAATGCCAGAAAGAAAGTCAGATAGAATGGAATGCCTTGAATAGGCCAAGCTGCCAGATTCTCCAGATAGGATGCGAGAAAGAATGCCAGATAGACAGATAGAATAATAATGCCAGAAAGAATGCCAGATAGATTCTAGATAGAATGATAGAATGCCATCAGAGAAAATGTCAGATAGAATGCCAAGAGAGCAGAGAGGACAACTCACAACTCTGATGAAATCTAGAGTTAGAGACCGAAGGCCGAAGGTGGGGATCACTCGAAGCCAAGTCTTCCAAGTACTAGTAACAAGTAATTTTCTTTTTCTATTCCATTCAGCTCCGTATGAAGTATTATTCAACATTCGATATTCGAAGACTTGTGACTTGTCTGAGCCGAGCGGCTGAGTGGCTGGGCTGAGTGCAGCAATGGCAGTGACAATATAATAATATAATGTGGCAGCACTGACTGCACTGATTGATCGACTCTGACTGACTCACTGACTCTGATTACTGATTACTGATTGACAGACAGGACACATGATTGATTGATCATGCGATTCATTCGATAGTCGATAGTAGTATGATCCGATATAGCTGACTGTCACTGAGACTGAGACTCAGACTGAGACTAGACACTAGACTAGACTATGACTATGACTATGACTAGTTACTAGTTGCTGCGAGTTATGCAGTTATACTACAGTTATACTAAATTTATCAGATAGTCAGTGTCATTGTCTCTGTTTTCGTCATAACACATGATGATTCACAATGCACAACTCAAACGGGCCTTACACACATTGGCTTCAGACTCAACCCTCAACTCAACTCATGACTCCTGTCCTGCACCTCACAACTTCTGGGACTTGACTCAGCTGCCAGCTGGCACTGCTCTGCTCTGCTTGGCCCCTTGGCAGGAACTGTGCAAGCAGTACTGGACGTTCGAATATGCTGAGCAAAGCTGTCTCTCTGACTACCAAGCCTTGCAGGACCTCGTGAAGCAGAAACCGTCGAAAGACACTGTTGAGGACTGGTTCAAGCAGTTCCGTGTCGGTTTGGGGAAAGTCGGTGGATGGCAGCGCACCCTTCGAACAGGTCAGACAAAGCTGTTGGAAGAAAGCATGAGCAGAATGCTTTCGCTGGTTTGTGAGGATCGGAAGGGAGTGGCTGAAGGTGAGCAGACCCCGGAAAAACAAGAGATTGCCCAGTGGCTTGATGCAAGCAAGTTGGCTGAGCTGTGCCAGTTGGCCACTACGACCTTCAACCGGGAGTTTGTGGGCCATCACGCACTCGATGCGACCGCAAAGGAGCTGTCTTACATTGCTTCGTGTGAGGTGCAAGCCAAGCTGCGAAAGGACTTGCACGAAGGCTTCGCAGTTTTTGCACAGGACCTCGACGCCGAGGACAAGTTGACTAAGGAGAATATGGAGATCTTTGTGGCAGTGTGCAAGAAGTCCCAGGGCATCACATTGCCTTCTGATGCTTGCACTGAGGAGGACCTGCTTCCGCCTCCATGACTCCATGACATATTCATATACATATACATTCTATACATATACATTAAATACATATATCATATACATTCAGTTACCTGTTACATTGTTTCCTGAGCCCTGAGTTTCTTGATTCCTGATCCTGAACTTGTAACTTGTAACTTGAACAGCTCAGTTTGCTTGCTTCTTGCAGCCTTGCAGGCCTTTGACAAGATCTTCAGCGCTGTCTCAAATTTCCTCATCAAGAAAACCGGTGATCCAGAAACACAGCAAGCACAGCAAGTCGCATTGCAGACCTTGATGTGCCTTGGAGCTTTTCACTGGTCTGATGTACAGAGAAGGCGTTACTTGCTGATTGCTGCGTACTACAAAGGCCAAAAGGATCTGACCCAGAGCTTATCCGATGCACAGGAGCTGGGAAAGACTCCGGAAGACAGGATGGCTAATCCCAATTTCGAACACTGTGAGGTGACTCTGCTTGAGAAGCTGTCCCGCTTTGAGCAGCTCCTGGAGGCAGTTTTGAAAGGCCCATCCGATTCAATCGTAGTGACTGGACTTGGAACAGAGAATGGCAAGGCCCTGAAGAACAAGGCAGTGCAGTTTGTGGCAGGCACAAGCAATTTGCTGATGGCCAAAGCGAAGCAAAACCTTGCTGTACCAGTAAGTGCTTTGCTGCCTTACAAAGGCGGTGTCGGAAATGGAACGACTTGGTACGACGGCTTGGAGGACTGGCAACTGGCAGCTGTCATTTTGATTCTGATACTGATGATTCTGATGTTCAATGTTCTGTTCAGTTGAATGTTGTTGATGTTGTTGGTTTGAAATTTTGAATCTTGAAACGGTTTGGTTTGATCTGTTTGTTTTGATTGCCACAATTCACAATTCACAATTCAATTATTAGCCCTTTGTCGATTCGTTTCATCCTGGTCCTGAGTCCTGAGTCTGTGAGTCTTGAGGGGTGGCTGAGATGGGCGCGGGTGAGACTCTGACTCGGTTGGTGAGGATTTGGTGTCCACTGGTCATTGGTCACTGGTCACTGGTCTGATGTGCTGATTCTAGATTCTAGATTCTAGATCTAGATACCCTCTTGTCTCTTGTCAAGTCATGTCTTACTTTGCCTGTCTGTACCTTGTGATCACTCGTGATTCAGATGTTTTTGGGTTTCCACATTCCGCTGCCACTTGTGCTGCGAAGCCAAGCAGCCAAGCACTTTTGTTGTGTCATATGACAAGAGTGTTGTGAGTTCATGATCCAAATGGCTCTGCAGGGGATGGACAAGGCACAAGGCCGGCGGCCAGGCCAGCGGCCAGTGTAAAATATGGTATGGAAAAAAGAAAATAAGCAAATTTAAACAGTAAGTTTCTGCAAGGGATCACATTGTCACATTGGCGCTATGTTGAGCCTATGTCCTATGTTGTTGGGTCATTTTTTTTTCGGTGGGCGTAGTATCATGGCCCATGGCCAAAAAGAACATATCTTTTTATTGCATCGGGCATCAGGTGGCCTATGGCCTATGGCCCTATGGCCTATGGCTTATCTGAGTGTCTGAGTCTGAGTCTGACGGTCTGACTGACTCTGTCTCTGTCCTCTGTTCTCTGCCCGACTCTGCCTCTGCCCTCTGCCACCTGCCACTGCCCTTTGCCAGCGACAGTGACAGTGACAGCGCCTGCCAGCTGCCAGCTGCCAGACAGACAGACAGACAGACAGACAGACAGACAGACTACTGGTTTACTGAGTTTCTGGTGACTGCTACTGAAGTAACTGACTCTGACATGACATAGCAGTATAAGTATGCCTGCCATGTCCATGTTTCAGGAGTCGAAGATCATGGACTATGCCATGAACACTTGGTACAACCATTTCAGCGCGAACTGTGAAAAGCTTGTTTTCGAGCAATTCCGAAAGGTGAAGTCAGCTTTGGGCCATGTGAGAAATGTGACAGCAAAATACCGACTGGAGGTGAGCACAGAAGAAAAAGATGCGCAGATGCTCTTGGACTCGATCATGCAAACCACAAGTGAATACCTCTTAGTGAGGGCCATGCGATCAAAGGACCCAGGTTCCGAATGCAATCACCAATTGAAAAAAATGGCGGATCAGAAAGTGGGTGCAATCTGCCCCACTGTTCTGATCGCAGCCAATGAGGCAGTCAAAAAGCAACGAGGATGAGAAATTCAGATCCGATCAGGATTCATCTGGTCGTCGTCACGAGTCAGAGCCTGGCCTGAGCCTGGCCTGAGCTGAGCGAGCCGCCAGCAGCGCGACGCTGGCTGCTTGGTGCTTGGTCTTGGGTGGCGCTTGAGCTTGAGACTCGAGACTGAGAGCCTGAGACTGACTCTGACTGTGACTGTGACCTCAAGTTACTCACTCAGTTCAGTAACCACACCACACCAGGTCAGGTCACCAGGTCACCAGCATCGAGAAGCCGCAAGCCGCAAGCCCAAATCAAATCAAATTAAATTGTTTTCAATTTCATTACTTTCCTTTCAGAAGAGAAGAAAAGCTTCACAGTCTGAAATCTATACTTGAATACTTGAAGCTTGAGGCCTAGTGGACTCAGTGAAATCAAATTGGTAACTGGTAGTGAGTTGGACTATGACTATGACTATGACTATGACTAGGACAGGTCGCAGGTCCACATCCGGTAGCTGGTAGCTAATAATGAAAAGCAATATCAATAGTCAATAGAAGTTTTAGCAGCGACAGTTGTGGCAGTGGCCGAAGAGCCACAGCGTGGTCGCATCAGTCAGAATCCGTCCGGGCGGCAGCAGGGTAGCCCGGGTAGCAGCAAGCAGCAGCTGCAATTGCAATTGCAATGACAAATGCTGCAGCAGGCGGTTAGGAACCGGTTGGTTGATTCCGGTTGATTTGGGCCAATAATTTTGATTCGAGCCTCTGATTTGTTTGACTCAAGACTCAAGACTCAAGCTTCAGTTTCAGTTACACAGTTGCAGCTGTAGAATGTAATTTAGATTTAGATTTAATTTGGTATTTTGGTATGCTAGAAATTGGTAACTGATCTGATAACGGATGAGGGTCTTTAGATTTGTAACATTTTCACAAAGGTGCATGCCTGCTGGCCTACTGCAATCACTCAGACTCAGAATCACTCACTCACTCCCTCGCGCTGCAATCACTGCAATCTGCAATCTGCAATCTGCAATGCTGCAATCGACTCAATCAATCACTCCCTTACTTACTCACTCCGCTTTTCTCATTTCTCCTCCTTGGTCCTTGGTCCTTAATTCTTAATTCTTAGTGATTCTTGTCTTGTCTGCCAGCTTTGGATGCCAGTGGGCCACGCTTGGATCCGAACACCATATATCGCAAGCTCTGACTCTAACCGTAACAGCTGTGGTCACCACAGTGATCTGATCCTGGGTCCTGGGGCCTGGACCCGAACACATGTCACATGTCACATGTCGACACACATGTCAGAATGATCGTCAAAGTGAAGTGACAGTGCCAGATAGAATGTTGAGTCAAGAATGCCACGATATATGTCAAGCGAAATGCCAAACCGAATGCCGTTACCAGTTACCAAAGACCAAAGCCAGATAGAATGCCAAATGCCAGATTGTTTGCAGTTTGTTCGTTTACCATTATCATTTTTATGCATAAATTGGTAGCCAGATGGCCATATATCACAGACAGATTCAGACAGACAGATGGAACTATCTGATAGAAGATAGAATGCCATATAGAAGGGCAAGCAGATTGCTAGATAGAATGAACATGACAATTAAAATCGGATATATGTCTTTGAGAAATTCAGAGAAGAAATGACAAAGGACATGTTACAGTTTACAGTGTTCAGTGTTACAGTAATTACAGTACAGTAGTGACTAGTGAGTAGTGAGTAGTGTTACATTTACATAATTTACACTACACTGGCCGCCTGGCCGGCCTGGCCTGGCCGGGCCTGGCGGCCGGGCCTGGCAGCCTGGCAGACTGGCAGACTGACTGACTGGCAGACAGAAAAACATACAGAATGTCACAGTCACAATGAATGATGGACTCGACAGTGACATGAATCTGATGATCAAATTTCTTGCTTTGGGCTTTGGCTTTGGCAATAAAAGCATTCTTATTCTTATCTCTTATCACCAATTTCTTAAGTTATCCGTTATCCCACTCCTCTTGAGATTGTTTGGAACATCCCTCGACTTGACCAAAGCGATGAATTTCGGATCTAATCTAATCTATTTGCACACTTCCCGGTTCCCGAAGTCCCGAGCCGAAGTGGCTGCCGGAGAATGAGAATGCAAAGTTTAAGCCTACTGCCCGGCTAGCGGCTAGCAGCCCTAGCATTCTTATGCCATATGCCCTAATCACTAATCTTGGCCCTAGGCCCTTGGCCTTTGCTGCAATTGCTTTCTCTCACCAGTCACCAGGTCACCAGTCACCAGTCACCAGTCAGACCAGTCACTAGTCACTAGTCACTAGTATATGGTTGTATATGCTGTGTGTATTTGTATTTCTCGCAGCAGCCTATCTTAACTTGACTTAACTGAACTTGTGAAATGAATAGTTTTAATTGAATAGTAATAACTATCTGTGAGAATGGACTATGGACTCGGACGCCAATGCCATGGCCATGGGTCATTACTTACCAGGTTACCAGACCATGGTGATGGTGGGGATCTCTCGAAGTCGAAGTCAAAGTAACAAGTAAAGAATAAGAATTTGTGTTCACGATGATTGGTTTGATTAGTTACTTGTTACTGATACTGTTACTTTTGAGTGTCATGCATCAATGCATCAATGCATCATTCAAATTCAAATTCATTCATTCATTCAGTGACACTCAGTGGTGGTGATTTACATTGCATTCCTTGTGAGCACTAAAACTAAAAGTGGTGGGCCAGTCTGCTGCTGCTGAGCTAGAGTCGAGTCAGTCAGAGTCACAGAATTCAATCCGATGGGGTTCAAGACAGCTTTGTTCATCGAAATGATTCAGATGCCAGCCACTAGCTGCTCACAGCTTGTGCAGCTGCCAGCTGCAGCTGGCTGGTGGCTGGCTTAGTGATTTGATTAGATTCGATGTTTTCCTTGTGCAGCAGCGGGCCCGGCCATGCCGCCATTCGAAAGGCTAGGCTAGGCCGAC
This sequence comes from Symbiodinium sp. clade C Y103, assembly GCA_003297045.1. NCBI lineage: Eukaryota > Dinophyceae > Suessiales > Symbiodiniaceae > Cladocopium > Cladocopium sp. clade C. The sequence goes on along the minus strand of BGPT01002332.1, from coordinate 23,117 downwards.
TGCTGACAACCAGCAGACCAGCAGCGACTTTGACTTTGGGATCCGATATGTGATCTCAACCTCTGACCGACCTTTGGCGGCTTTAGGCTTTGGTCGCCCTTGGTCCTTGGGTCCTGCGCATGGGATATTTTGACTCATAATTCTTGATCATCCTGCCTTGTATGGGGCCAACCCAACATTTCAGCCTTTGTCATAGTCAGAGTCTATGTGTATGTGAACATGTTACGTGTTACATGTTTACCCTTTAGGCCGCCCTAAGGCCTTATGTCCTTAGGTCTTGGGTGTGCAAAGGCTCAACACTACATGACATTGCTCATTGCTCCAGCATGTTCCAGTGATGTTTGTTTTCGGGTTGGGCCATAAGCCCATAAGCCATAGGCCATAGGCCATAGGCCATCAGAGCCGATCTGGGCAAGTGGCAGTGGCAGGTGGCATGGCATCGAGTTGAGTCGAATTATGTGCTATGGGGTTGACAGTCGATGTTGACAGTTTGGTGACGGGTAACTGCAATCTCGACTTAATATCAACCCGAAAGTACGTTTGACCTCCGACTGGGGCTGCAGTCTGCAGTTGCAGGCACACAGGCTGCATGTGCTGCATGTGCTGTTGAATCGTTGAATCAGTGTTGAATCGCTGTTGTGTGTAGATGATTTTTCTCAATGGCTCCATGACATGATGGAATTCTTCTGGCTTTCTTTTCTGTCAGTGTGCTGCCTGCAATCTGCAGCCAATTTTTTCAGTCTTCAGGGCCTCAGACCTCCGACCTCCAACTTAGAAACTAGTTAGCAGCAGCAAGTAAGAATCAGTCAGTCACCGCTCACTTCACTGACTGACTGCTGCTGACTACAATGACTACAAAAGACGACTGGTTGGAACCGACCGAAGACCGAAGGGTTGACCAGTGACCAGTGGCTGCATGGCGCCTGGTCCAGAGTTAAAATGGTATTGCTTGTTGCAGCTGACAGTCTGAAATATATGCGCTGTATGAACTGACTGATGAATGAAATGGATTCATAGATTCGATGGTATGGGCATGGAATCACAGCACAACGCAGAATGTGTGGCATAGGCCATGGCCATGAGACTATGGCCGCACGCCCCAGCATCATTATGTAAGTCAATTGTCGCACTATCCTCAGAACAGCTGACTTGGTTCATTATTAACTCAGACTCTGACTTCTTAGACTTCTCATCATGCCGCTGCTGAGTTGACTTAAGGAAACTTTTTTGTGCTATGCTATATCATAGAATTTAGAGACGAACAGTTCAACTTTTGCCGCAACAACACACGTATTCATTTCCAAGCGTCACACTGCTTTCTTTTTGCCATTTGACATGTCATTCTCTCAGGTCCCAGATTTTCTAACTTTAGTAACTTTAGCGAAAAAATATCTGAGTACATGCATTTGACTGCATTGACATTGAGGCACTGCAATTCCATTGCCACTTCAGTGCAGCAGCGTGCAGCGTGCCTAGCTTGAGCCTTGGGTTCATCTTCAACGATTATGATTGAAAATATGATATACCAGGTACCATGTCATGATATGACAGGACATTTGCTCAATTTCATTGTGCCCAGAAATGGCCCAGGGCCATGGCCCCTGGTCCCTGGGCCCTACATTTCTAGGACCTAGGATTCTAGGCCTCTAGGCCCCCTACTTCCTCTTATCTTTGTCTTTGGCCTTTTTGAGTCTTTGAGAGAGCAGCTTCCGACGCCCAAGGCTCAGGGCTCAGAGCAGTGAGCAGACCGCCATTGCCATTGCCGTGCCGGCTGTTGAGAACAGGCCGTCCAACAGTCCAGCAGCTAGTAGCAGGAATTTGTGTTTATCTCTTACTGACTCAAGCAGTTATTACACTGTTGCTGGACTAGGCACCACCATTGCCTTCCCGCTTTCTTTCTTTGTGTTTCCAAAATTCCAAGTCCTTCCAGGTCAATGATTTGACTGCCGAGCCAAGCCAGTGCCACAGAATCTGACAGAATCAGAACAAGACTGGTTTAGTGATAAGCTTTGGCAATAAACTTGAGGCTTGAGGCTGAGGCTTGAGGCAGCAAGCAAGCAGGTCTTGGTTGTGTTGCTTGGTCCTTATGGCCCTTGTCCTTGACTTGGCCTTGGCTCCGCCTTCCTCTGACTCCTTGACTCCTTGACCCTCCTTGACCCTCCTTGACCCTCCTTGATTCCTTGATTTGTTTTTTTGATTGACTGACTTCTGGTCCTGGTGATTCTGGTGATCGTTATTCTGCTCAAAATGAGGTGTGGGACTTTGTGAATTTGGCGGCCAAGTCCAGCATGTCGTACATATCGCCCGACGCGTGAGTTATGTCTTTTTGACATCAATCAGAACCAATGTCCAATGTTTTCTTTTTGTGCATGAAGACAAAGGCGGTCAGTAGTGATAGAATAGAACCTGGCCTTGGACCCGGGCCCTGTACTAGCCTTGGGCTTTGAGCTGTGTGTCCGAGTGGTCCAAGTGCGAGTGAGTACCCAGGTCAATCAGATTCAAATATGCATTATGTGTATGGTGTATAGTGTATGCGTATGTTTTTAACAATGAGCACTGCAATGTTTACTATCATTCTTGTTGGTATGTCTGACTGACTGTATGATGACGACTGTAGTCTGTAGGGCTGAGGCCTGAGGCTGAGATTGTGCTGAGATTCGATTCTGTCAGTCTGACTGTCTTCCTGAGTGAGTCAGTCTGTGGCAGCTGGCAGCTGGCAGCTGACTCTGACTCAAGTTCAAGAATTCAAGAAGCACTTGACATGACAAAGCCATGAGATGGCTGACGACTGACAGGACATGACATGGACAGTGGCTGGTGGCAGGGCAGAGTCCACTATCCATTCAACCGATTCAACCGTCTATCCACTGTTTTTTCTGCAATTCAATTCTCTGTGCAGATTCAGGAACACTGTCAGCCGTCAGCCGTCACTGAAGTCACTGAAGAATGTTAGCTGTCAGGGTCGGGTAGTGTAGTGTAGTTGACATTTTGGACTGTCTGGAGTGGACCCATGCAGTTGCTCCAATTGGTCCAATTGCTGTGAAGGCCCAGTGGGCCCAGTGAGGGCCCAGTGAGGGTGCTCAGACTCATGACAACAAGTTATGAAATTTCAGATGTTTATCCATGTCTTTAAGATCAGATATGATATATAATATAATCGCAACAACACTTTTACTTTACAATATATTACTATTTCGGCTATTATATAATTATATTATACTATATTATATTAAATATTATAAAAGTCTTTTTCGGCTTTGGCGTCGAGATCCGGTTTTGGAGCTGCAATTTCAGGCGCGATCATGTCATTTTTGCCAAGACACATTTTCGAAGACACACATTTTCGTTTCTGTGTGTAAAAGCTTCTCTGTGTAAAAGCTTCTGTGTGTAAAAGTTTCTGTGTGTGAAAGCTTCTCTGTGTAAAAGCTTCTGTGTGTAAAAGCTTCTGTGTGTAAAAGCTTCTGTGTGTAAAAGCTTCTTTGTGTAAAAGTTTCTGTGTGTAAAANTGTGTAAAAGCTTCTGTGTAAAAGCTTCTCTGTGTAAAAGCTTCTGTGTGTCAAAAGTTGCTGTGTGTAATTGCTGTGTGTGTGAAAGCTTCTGTGCAAAAGGTAGCTGTG